>CM056554.1:22369987-22418987 GCA_029721515.1 Synanceia verrucosa
CCTGAAAATGTGAGCCAGCTCCTCTGCTCAGACACAGGCTGCAGAAAATGACTCCAGCCGTCATGAAGAAACTTAAAAGAAGAAAAGACTGTCGGCCGACCTCCCCCACCAACAAAGAGGGGGGGGAGAATTCAAGCAAGGGCACAGAGACTATGCTGTGAGGAGGAGAGACAGACAGAGAGAGACTGAGATGGAGCCATGTCAACCAGAGATGTTCAGAGACGACCAAAGATGTCCAGAGCTGTCCAGAATTGTCCAGAGATGACCAAAGGTTCCCAGAAGTCCCCAGAGATGTCCAGAGCTGTCCAGAGATGTCCACCGATGCCCGAAAGAGCCACTGGTGAAGTTCAAGCCAAAGTCACCTGCAGAGATCCAGCAGATCCAGACAAAACCTGCCGCCACTCCTCACTCCCATCCATCCAGGAACGGTGATATAATGCATATACATCTTACAGATATTAAAGAATGTGATGATTAGACACTAAATTAAATGGCCTGAATTTAGGGCTTAATCCAGAAAATTTAATAATATTTTGTAAGATTTCAATAAAATGCTAAACCAACTCTGAATAGTAAATTACTCACAATCTTCTCTGATGCCTCTCAAACTCTCAACTGCTGAACGGTACACCAAACCTAAACCAAATTTTGTTAACAACCTAATTCTTAATTTGGTCTAGATAACCACCACTGAATTAAACTGGTCACATTGAATCAATTAATCATTCATCCTTAAACTTTTGTGTAATCATTCATTCCATTTTGGTCACGATGAGTCAATCCCATGTTTTCCCATGTTTTTTTCTATTTTCTTATTTCTGTTAATAACCTGGTCATTTAGTTCGTCAAACTAAACATTTATTATTAGTTCTTTTCTGTTACAGTAGTAGTCTGGTTATAGCTTGTCAAATAAACATCTCATAGAACATGGTTAGTTGATTTGTGTGTGTATGTAAAGTAATTGAATCACTATACACGAGGTCAAGAACTCCCTAGCACCCTGAGATTAAGAGACTCCATTAACTAATGTCAAATTCACAAGTTTTCCCTGTTTTAGCAAAACTGGGTGGCGCCCTGATAATTTCTACTATTAAAGGCAATTTTTGGTTTATGATCAATAACTTAAAGATATTGTTCATAAATACATAATTTGATATTAATTAATGATTGACTAATCTGCTCTACACTATTCATGCTACACCAACACGATACAATCTCTCTCTGAGATGCTCACAGAGGTCACAAGCCAGCTAAACAGTGGGGAACATAAACTGCAGAGGAACAAAAACTGTCAGCAAAAACACAATGTAATGTCCACAAACAAGTCCACAACGGAGATGGACGAGACAGAAAACAGGAGGGAGGCTCTGAGGAATGAAAATGAGAAGAAAATTACAGAGATGAAGAAAGTGACCCAAAGGAAGAACAGTGTAAGCCATCGAATGACAGGAGAAAGCCATGAGAATGTTGCATTTGTGAAAGACCGAATGGAGGAAAACTCCTACAGACCAGCAAGGACAGACAGGAAAAATATGACATACTCAAGGACAAGGAGCTGGCAGAGGAGGACGTGACGTTCAACCAGACAGCCAGTGTAGAAGAGGTCAAGGTCAAGATGGTGACAGAAGAGAAGAAGAAGAAGAAGAGGAAGGGTGCTTTGAAGTGCAGCACAGTGGCTCAGTGACTAGTGATTAGCTCTGCAGCCTCTCTGTGTCTGTTTGGGTTTTCTGCTGGTGCTCAGGTTTCTCCCGTATCATAATTATACAAAAAAAAAAAAAATTCTCCCAAAAAAATTAATATCAAATAAATACATAAAAACAACAAAAAAATACAATATTGCCTGGCTATCTCATTCAGTAGAGTATGAGACTCAAGGTTGGTTATTTCTGTTTTTTTGTTTTAGTTTTTTCTTGGTTTATTTTTGCAGTAATTACAGTGTTTCCCCTAGAATTTTTTTCCAGTTACCCACCAGAAAAAACCTTAACAGATGAGATGCGTGGGATGGTGTATTGGTACGATTGGATTGAAGTCAGGTGGCACAGCAAGCAATCTGCAATTATAATATTTGCATTCAAATTTTTGTTCAACCAGAATGTATTCAAGATCACATTTAAAACCACCCACCACAGCCTCATGTTCAACTCTCAACACTGGCTCAAAGGCTGTTGTGAGTACAGCAATAACCAACATTTACATTAAAAATCACTGTAGACCCATATTGTTTAAATGAAATCATTATGCTTAATGTAACATTTAATCAAAGTTGTATGGGCCTGAAAGGCTGCAGTGTGGTGGTCTGAACCCATATGAGCATCAAGCACATCTTTTCTGTACAACTGGATGGTAATAAGGGCCTATATAAGAACATAGAACACATAAAAATAAGAAAACATCAGTAAACGAGAAAAGAACAATTAGCGACATAAATGCTTTAAAATAACTAGTCAACAGTAGTAATAGAAGGCAAATATCAATAGCAGTAGGTACAATGAATAGTAATGCCATATATGCTTATATACTGCATATACTTTACACAGGAACTTGAAGGCTCTATCACTCTTATGTGGGAGTTGACCTTTTAACCTTCTCAGGAGTTCAAACTGAACTCTTGTGGAAGTTAAAATACTAAATCGGATGTAGAGTTAAATACAGCTCTCACACAGAGTTAATTTTAATGTGAACTCTTTCATAGTGTTAACAGTTAACAGTAACTTTAAAAATGATGATAAAGACTTGAATGGTGAATTAGGTGGTGGAATAACACATTTGTTAAGCTCTGTATACAGAACACAGTGTATTAGTACAGTATAATGATCATGACTGACACAGAGCTAACAGACAAACAGCTCATCCTTTTCTTCATCCACTCAGCGAAAGATTTGATGGCAGCAGCTAAACAGAATAAGAGTCAACAGTAATGCTGCAAAAAGGTTTTTACTGTCTTTGAAGCAACACAGTAACACATCAGTGGAAAAAAAGGGTTTACAAAAACACACTCACTCTCTCACCCACTGACACACCCTGCATTTTGGATTCTAGTCTTCTGTGTAAAAGGTCGACGAGTGTTTCACACAAATACTATTTACAGGACTCTAAAACTTCTCGGTCTCTAGTATTAAAGTCAGTGTTTTTCTTTTGTAAGATGCCTGATGCCTTGACAGTACACACACACACACACATATATAGATATATAAATGCTTCTCTCACTCAGGGTCGTATCCATGTTATCCTCAATCTAGGGTCCTCTACCAGAGTCCTGGGAGTTTGAGGGCTCTGCACGTTATCCTTGCTGTTCCTAGGACTGGGCTCTTCTGGACTGAGGATTCAGATGTTGTTCCTGGAATGTGTTGGAACCATTCTCCCAGTTTGGGGGTCACCGCCCCGAGCGCTCCTACCAGGGACCACGTTGGTCTTGACCTTCCACATCCATTCCAGCTGTTCCTTCAACCCTTGTTACTTCTCAATCTTCTCATGTTCCTTCTTCCTGATGTTGGCATCAGCTGGTACCACTGCCCTCTGCGGCTCTTTGTCCACCAACACAAAGTCTGGTTGATTAGCCAGGAGCTGTTTGTCAGTCTGGATGCTGAAGTTCTACAGGACCTTAGCCCTGTTGTTCTCAACCACCTTCGGTGCTATGTCCCATTGGGATTTGGGTACTTCTAGTCCATACTGGGTACAGATGTTCCTGTACACTATCCCAGCCACTTGGTTGTGCCTCTCCATATACGCTGATCCAGCTAGCATCTTACATCCCGCTACTATATGCTGGACTGTCTCAGGGGCCTCCTTACACAGCCTGCACCTTGGGTCTGGTCTACTGATGTAGATCCTGGCCTCTACAGCCCTCATGCTCAGGGCCTGTTCTTGCGCTGCCATGATCAGTGCCTCTGTGCTGTCTGTCAGTCCAGCATTTTCCATTCATCGGTAGGTCTTCTTGATATCAGCCACTTCCTCTATCTGACG
This sequence comes from Synanceia verrucosa, assembly GCA_029721515.1. Classification (NCBI taxonomy): domain Eukaryota; kingdom Metazoa; phylum Chordata; class Actinopteri; order Perciformes; family Synanceiidae; genus Synanceia; species Synanceia verrucosa. The sequence goes on from CM056554.1 coordinate 22,373,951, forward strand.
GTGGTACATGCCATCTAGGAGCTTGTTCCTCCATGTTGTCTGCTTCTCACCCTCCTCACTCTCATCAGGTTTCTACTGCCTGAGGCTTTCACTGAGCAGTTCATCCTTTGGGGCCATTTTCCTGATGTATTCTTGGATTTTCGATGTTTCATCCTGGACAGTGGCTCTGATGCTCACTAGTCCTCGGCCTCCCTCTTTCTGCTTAGTGTACAGCCTCAGGGTGCTGGACTTGGGGTGAAACCCTCCGTGCATGGTGAGGAGCTTCCTTATCTTGATATCTGTGGCTTCTATCTCCTCCTTTGGCCAGCTTATGATCCCAGAGGGGTATCTGATAATTGGCATTGCGTATAAGTTGATAGCTCAGACTTTGTTCTTACCATTCAGCTGACTCCTCAGGACTTGCCTTACTCTGGAGATATTTAGCTGCGGCCTCCTCATGATTTCCATTAGCCTGCGGGATACCAAGGTATTTGTAGCTGTCTTGGATGTCTCCTGTCCTGCCTTCCGGTAGGTCCACTCCTTCAGTTCTGATCATCTTGCCTCTCCTCGATACCATCCGGCCACACTTGTCCAATCCAAATGACATCCCTATGTTGTCGCTGTAGATCCTGGTGGTGTGAATCAGTGAGTCAATTTCTTGCTCATTCCTGGCATACAGCTTGATGTCATCCATGTAGAGCAGGTGGCTGATTGTTGCCCCACATCAGAATCGGTATCCGAAGCTGCTCTTTATGATGATCTGAATGAGGGGGTTTAGACCTATGCAGAACAGCAGTGGTATCAGTGCATCCCCTTGGTACATGCCACACTTGATGGTGACTTGGGCTTTGAGTTGGCCTCTAGGGTCGTGTTCCACGTTCCCATGTAGTTCTTTATGAAGGCTCTTACAATTCATATTTATTTTTGGACCTATTTTTGCATTTATATACTTATGATTCATAATTATTGTTATACCAATTTTTGTATTTATATACTTAATTTTAGACCTATTTTTTCATTTATATACTTATTTTTCATCCTTTTTTTAACCTACTTTTAATAAGGCATTCTATTCAATTCTATTATGATGGAGTTAGTTTTGTTGATGAATCAAGTAAATTCTGCAGTGTTTTTGTTGTTGTTTTTAATAATACTTTATTTGGCACCATTGTAAACATATTTTTGACAATTATTCATCAACATTAAAAAGTTATCAGTAAGAACTTAACACAATCATGGGGTGGTAGAGCAGGTCGGCTCCTGATAAGAAAGTCAGTGGTTCCATTCCCACCTCCAGCAGTCATGTGCTGTGGTGTACTTGAGTAAGATAACCCCAAATTGAATTATAGTGTAAAGAGCTTTAAGTGGATGACCAGAAATGTGCTGGACAATTAGAGTTCATTAACACAACAGCTAGCATTTCAGCTAGCATTAACTTTCACTAATTACTTGAGCAAAGCTAGCTAATGTTAGCAACCTCCTTTGGTCTGAAGGAGTCAGGTGGACTTTTGAGCTACAGTGAATAAATTTATTGATAGACAGATTAAAGAAGTTGTAGTCAGAAAAAAATAATACAGCAACAATGAATGAATAATAGAATAAGTAATAACTAGAAAAGTACACAGAGAGCACAAAGCATTCTGAGAGAGTGTCTCCTCCTGCAAGCCCACCACACCTAACACCCCTTTTCCACTGGGGTGGTTCCAGGGCTGGTTCAGAGCCAGAGTCTGACTTAGCACCAGTTCTTTTTGTTTCCACAGCCTAAGCACCGGCCCCTGGTGCTTAAAACTGAGGCCACATAAGCACAAAGACTTTGCTGGTCCAGAGCCAAGCACCGATTATGTCGGGGGGGGGTTTGGGGTTGGGTTACTATGACCAACAAGGCCGGAGTAAATACTTCCTAGTTTGATCTGATATTAAATGTATTGAAAAGACTCCCGGGACACACGGAAGTTTTGCACAGTGTTACACACTGAAATCTAGATCAATAATGTCCCACCAGTACTGTGATCGTGGTTGTAATCAGGAAATAGCCAATCTCCATCTCGCTGGCAGCTTCAGGTAGGCTATTTCCTTATCTGTTTTCAAACGGAGCCGCTGCTTGAAGCGATTACGACGGTAACCATCATCAGTTATATGGCGTGATGTGTGCCACATAACTGAGTGAGCTGATGCAGATTTGCGCACAGAAATGTATTCTGTGCTTCGTAAATTTATTTCTTTAGTACTTCCTATGAGACCATTATTTGTTAACTAATTTAACAAATTTTTACTTCTGGACTACACTCCATCAGGTAAATCCGTATACACTAGATCTTTTTCTGATAGTGTTGTAGCCAAATTTAAGGATATAATTCCATTAGCTTTTAATTCAATGCCTAATCTCAATATACTTGCGGGCTCAGACTCGCACTGTATGTGAACAAACGGTGGTGTAATCCTGGGCATGTGAACATTAAAATCTCCAGCTGCTGCAGGGAAACTGAACTTCTGGCTTTAAGTGTACGTCCCTATTACTTGTCCAGGGAGTTCAGCTACACCATGGTTCTTGTTGTTTACATCCCTCTGCGCGCAGATGAGGAGACTGCGTGTGACGTCATCCACAGCGCTATGGCCCAACTACAAACACAGCATCCTGAGGCTCTTGTGCTTATTTCTGAGGACTTTAACCATGTAACTCTGGACAACACACTGGCTGCTTTCCACCAGTATCATAAAATTAAATAATTTCCAAATTTCTACTGAAACTTGCCTGGGCTTGTACTGCACATAAAATACAGTGCATCAGAGTGACAGAATTTCCACCACAGTGGTGTCTCAGTGGTGATATTTGCTCCTGGACAAAGTCCTAACCTTTGAGTCAGGTTAGGACTTTATCAGGTTTGATCATTAAGGATTTTGCAGATAATTCCACATTTTTAATGCCGAAATTAAGGATACACTTCGAAGCATGCCCAGGTTTTCAGTTGACTATATGGCCAGGCCTAACATGGAGTCAAATACTTTTTGTGTTTTTGATGAATGTGCGGGGTTTATCTGGACATGTTACAGCACTTGCAGCTGAACTGTATTGCTGTTACAGAGACATGGTTGCCTGCAAATTCTTCCTTGGCATCAGTCCAGATTGACAGTGATAGTTTTCACAATTGTCCCCGAAGTTTGTCATATGACAGCAGTAATCTAGCACTGGTTGAACTACAGAGCCAGCAACATGGTGGTGTTGGTGTGTACTGTAGTGATGTTTTGTCATTCAGGCACCAGATGTGAATTTAAAGTATTTGGTTTATGCCTGTGACAGTTAGGATGTGCTGTTAGTGCTGATTTATAGGCCACCATCCTATCCTGTTACTTTGTTCAAGGAAGGTCTGAGGAAGTTGCTTGGCTGGTTCCTTTGATAGAACAGTTGCTGCAATGGGGGATTTTTATGATGAAGTTTTAACATCTTCATCCATTTGTCACTGTATAATCAAGGAGGGGTTTGTGCAACTTATGACACAACCCACCACAGATAGAGGCGCCCTTATTGACCATGTTTATGTCAAAACATTGTTTTTTTTTATGTACAGACAAAGGTGTTTTCTATATATTGTAGTGATCATGAAGGCATTGTGTGCAGTTAAACTGAGTAATGTTACTGATCATTCAAAAATAGTAGTTTTAACTGTAGTACTATAAAGTGATTATTCATGATTTGTTACCTGTCTTGGTGGATATTTGTGCTTATGTTCCCTGGTTGGCTCTCTGTCTGTTCTGTGTTTCAGGTGGTTCCAGCCTTGCTTCTCACACTTCCCCTACATTGACAGCAGAACTCCAGCCATCATTCTCTGGATTATGCTTTGTGTGAGATGATTGTTTACACCAAGACAAAAAACAAAGTTCTGTTTAGGATCCTGTTGTGTATACTGTATAGTTCTGTTCATATTTCTGTCAAACCTCTTTCTCCCAGCCCTTCTTCAGGAATAGTCATGTCTATTATTTTTTTCTGTAGCTATCTGCATAGTTCATGCATACGTCGTTGCTGATGTTCTGTCATTCCTCTCTTTTCTCCCCCTCGCCCCCAACCCCCTCTTTTTTCAAACCCACACTTGTGCCTGGTTCTACTGGAGGTTTCTTCATATTAAAAGGAAAATTTGCCTCATCATTGTTGCTTAATGCTTGCTTTGTGTAAGAACTGTTTGGTGTTTCTGTCTAAAATAGTTGGAAATGTTTTATTATAAAACAAAATACAGTCTTGATTATTTGATTATTTGACATTTGTGTAGGTTTACACCTTGTCTTATAGGTATTTACACCTTGTCTTATAGGTATTAGACTAATTATGGTTGTCAAAATGAGCTCAGCTATTTCTACTGAAATGCATTATGGCTACACTTTAATATTTCAAGGAGTTTATTGATTCACAGTGTACATGTTTGCATAAGGAGAAAAAGAGAAATGTCCTATTGTAATCATCAAACACACAGCCATGTAAAATCATGAGAGTAATTTAATATTCAAAATGCAACAATGCATTAAGACCTTAAATACTAAACCAAGTGAGAAGAGGAGGAATGTGCAGTGAGTAATGAATAAAAAGACTAAAACAAGCTGATATTTCTCCATTAAATAGCAGTGTGAGTTTTTCCCAGATAAAGTTTTGAATTTCACACCATGGTTATGCAGTCATGTCCAGTGTAAAATTGTTTTCAAACATGGAACATAAAAAAAACAACACAGATAATCTTTAATGATCATAGCACAGTCTTACCTAGTATAACACAACTGAATTGAAATATTGCTGTGTAGCAAAAGAAATTATACAAGAAAATCTGTTTGCAAAATAATTCAAATCAAAAGCTGGTTTATGTTTTTTTTCAGTCGAGTGTGACCAATAGTTGTTGTCACAGACCATGACTAAAGTAGAGACCTGTTTAGGTGTCAGAATAGTTAGTAAAGAGTTATTCCTTCTTATCATTTGATGAAGCTGTGAGAAAACCACATTCGAGTGTGTACATGTCTTCCGGGGTCGATCCTTATCGTGAAAATACAAGTAGAGCATGTATTATACAGTAACATTCACTGAATTAATGTGTCATTGTGAAGTATCAAAATTGATGGGGCACCACACTCAGTTAAACAGATGAGATGTCAGAAAATACACTATATTGCCAAAAGTATTCGCTCACCTGCCTTGGCTAGCATATGAACTTGAGTGACATCCCATTCCTAATCCATAGGGTTCAATATGACGTCGGTCCAACCTTTGCAGCAATAACAGCTTCAACTCTTAATGTTTAACTAGCATAAAAATCAAACTTAAGGAAACAGGGATGAAATAATCTAATTACAGTAATTATTAGAAATGCATAAATATCAGATTTATCAGATACATTTTTCCCTTCTAATTCTTATCTCCAACTTTGTTTTACCTTATTATCATATTATACTTTATGCCCGTTTACTTCTTCTGTTTTAGGCATGTTTATATCACACTGTTCTTACAATATGTTAATGGCTTATATTGATTTTGGCGTTATATGTTAAGAATTAATGCTCAGATAGCTCCCCCAGGGAGAGTAGACAAGTCAAGGATAGTACCAAGGAAGTTAAGTGTTTATCACAGGCGGGTGGGGGTTCACACAGAGTACTTGTATTTTACATTTCATATCAAGATCACAGTGCATTTTAATTATAGGTTACTTGGATGACTAATTACATTATACTGTCCCTCAATGTCAAAGGTTAAACTCACCATTTAAGTGAGCAAAAGTCCTAGATCTCCTGAGAAGGAAAAATGTTGATGTGGCTCTCCTTTCTGAAACACATTTACAACCAGCTGATGTCCTATGTACGCAGAACAAACATTACAAAGTGGTGGCATCCTCGGTGGATGGTTCTAAGACTGAAGGGTCATGGTTTTAATGAAACGCGAATTTAATTTGGTAAATGAGAAAATGAATTCTAACAATTCAGGGAGGTTGACTGACTGTGGGGTCTCTATCCAGAGCAAAAAAAATAGCCTTTGTTAAGTATTTACGCACCCATGATTTTTGACTCATCCCGTTTTCCTTGGCTGACCAAAGAGATGCTGAGTCTCCCTATTGGATCGGATATGAATACGTTCTTTGACTGCAATTTAGATAGGTCTCCTCCATCCATTACACGTGCACAAGCTTTGTTCTCCAAGGCTTTAATCTCATGCACTGTGAAGTGCTGCTTTAACCCTAAACCCAAGTCTAAATCATCAAATAGTCCTGAAAAAGTGAGGATCAGCAGCATAAAATGTTTTCCCTTTCTGAAAATACCTTCATCCTTACCATCACAAAGTAAAATGACTCATTGTTCAAAAATGTTCCTGTCATTGTGTAGAAACATAAATCCACAGCTCATTGTGGATCTCTGCATGAAATCTCTCCTACATAAACATTTAATGTACATCCAGTATGCATCTGTGACTTCATACACTATTTATTACATTAATATCATATACATTTTATATATATATATATCATTATATTGATATATACAGTCATGGAAAAAATTATTAGACCACCCTTGTTTTCTTCAATTTCTTGTTAATTTTAATGCCTGGCTCAACTAAAGGTACATTTGTTTGGACAATTATAATGATAACAACAAAAATAGCTCATGAGAGTTTAATTTAAGAACTAAGGATTATTCATTTTCCATGGTTTTCTTGATAATAACCAAAATTACTTAAATTCTTACATCAATAGCTATGGCATTGTACCGCCAAAAACACTACTTTTAAGCATTCCATGTTTTCTTTTCTGTTTGCTTTAAACACATGATACACACAAGAGTTAATACTTGATTGCATAACCATTGTTTTTGATGACTGCAGCCATGCGTCTTGGCATGCTCTCCACCAGCTTCTGACATTGTTCTGCTGTCACAGCAGCCCATTCCTGTTGGACAAATTCAAACAAATTTTCTTTGTTTTTGGGCTTGTGGTTCTCCATTTTGAGTTTGATGATTTTCCACAGGTTTTCAATTGGATTAAGATCTGGTGATTGAGCAGGCCAAGGCATGGTGCGAATGTTGTGGTTCTCCATCCAGGCTTTAACTGACCTTGCCGTGTGGCAAGGGGCATTGTCTTGTTGGAAAATCCAGTCATTCGAGGCAGGAAAGAGTTTTCCAGCTGATGGAAGAAGACTGTTTTCAAGGGTAGTCCTGTACTTGACCTGGTTCATTCGGCCTTCACACAATTGCATTTGCCCTGTTCCACTCAGACTGAAACAACCCCAGATCATGACTGATCCACCCCCATGTTTTACTGTAGGGGCAAGACAGTCTGGGTTGTAAGCTTCTCCAGGCTTCCTCCTAACCAGTAAGTTGGCTGGAGTGGGCATCAATTCAAAATTGGATTCATCACTGAAGAGAACCTTAGCCCAATCATCAACAGTCCAATCCTTGTGGTCTCGAGCAAAGAGTAACCGGGCCTTCCTCTGCCTTTCATTGATGAAGGGCTTCTTGCGTGCTCTGTGTGACTTCAAACCAGCTTCAACAAGTCGGTTTCGAACTGTCCTTGCCGAGCAAGTCACATTTCTCGACAGTGCCCACTCATTTTTAAGGTCCCTGGAGGTCTGACGACGATTCCTGACACAGGAACGGATGAGTGCACGGTCATCTCGTGGGGTAGAAAGACGCGTTTCCTGCCACGGCCAGGTAGCAATTTGGTAGTGCCATGTTCAGCTTGTTTTTTTTTGTTGGAATGAACGGCTGTCTTGGAGATCTTCAGTTTTTCGCTACCTGTCTCTCACTCATGCCAATTTCCAGCAGTGCCAAGATGGCTGCCTTTGTTGCTTCACATAATTCTTTTGTTTTAGGCATTATGTGAGAGCTGACAACTTCTGAGTTGTGCTACGGCTTGAATGTAAGCAGGAAACCACTCTAGGCCTTTGCATGTGCAGTGCTGCTTGTGACATGAAATGGCCTCTTATATACCCTGGGAATCAATTAAGCTTAAGAATGTCAAATAGGACATAAAGTATTATGTGACCAGCTGCATTTTTTGTTGTGTTCATTGTATTATACGTTTAGTGGTACCAGATATTAGAATGAACAAGAAATTGAAGAAAACAAGGGTGGTCTAATAATTTTTTTCATGACTGTAGATCAATAATGTCCCACCAGTACTGTGATTGTAATCAGGAAATAGCCAATCTCCATCTCGCTGGCAGCTGCAGGTTGGCTATTTCCTGATCTGTTTTCAAACGGAGCCGCACGGTAACCATTATCAGTTATATGGCGTTATGTGTGCCACATAACTGAGTGAGCTGATGCAGATTTGCGCACAGAAATGTATTCTGTGCTTTGTAAATTTGTTACTTTAGTACTTCCTATCAGACCATTATTTGTTAACTTTTGAAATCTTTTTCTGATAGTGTTGTAGCCAAATTTAAGGATCTAATTCCATTAGATTTTAATTCAATGCCTAATCTCAATATACTTCAGGGCTCAGACTCGCACTGTATGGGAACAAACGGTGGTGCAATCCTGGGCATGTGAACATTAAAATTTCCAGCTCCTGCAGGGAAACTGAACTTCTGTCTTCAAGTGTACGTCCCTATTACTTGCCCTGGGAGTTCAGCTACGCCATGGTTCTTGTTGTTTCCATCCCTCTGCGCGCAGATGAGGAGACTGTGTGTGACGTCATCCACAGCACAACGGCCCAACTACAAACACAGCATCCTGAGGCTCTTGTGCTTATCTCTGATGACTTTAACCATGTCACTCTGGACAACACACTCGCTGCTCTCCACCAGTATCATAAAATTAAATTTCCAAATTTCCACTGAAACTTGCCTGGGCTTGTACTGCACATAAAATACTGTGCATCAGTGTAGATCAGGCAGTGTCTCTTGAAAAGATATTTGCTCCTCGACAGGCCTATGTACATAGCTTTGAGTCAGGTTAGGACTTTATCAGGTTTGATCATTAGGGATTTTGCAGATAAGGCCACATTTTTTAATGCCAATATTAAGGATACACTTCAAAGCATGCCCACGTTTTCAGTTGACTATATGGCAAGGCCTAACATGGAGTCAAATACTTTCTGTGTTTTTGATAAATGTGCAGGGTTTATCTGGACATGTTACAGCACTTGCAGCTGAACTGTATTGTTGTTACAGAGACATGGTTGCCTGCAAATTCTACCTTAGCATCAGTCCAGATTGACAGTGATAGTTTTCACAGCCGTCCCCGAAGTTTGTCATATGACAGCAGTAATCCAGCACTGGTTGAACTACAGAGCCAGCAACATGGTGGTGTTGGTTTGTATTGTAGTAATGTTTTGTCATTCAGGCACCAAATATGAATTTAAAGTATTTTGTTTATGCTTGTGACAGTTAGGATGTGTTGTTAGTGGTGATTTATAGGCCACCATCCTAACCTGTGACTTTGTTCAAGGAAAGTCTGAGGAAGTTGCTTGGCTGGTTCCTTTGATAGAACAATTGCTGCGATGAGGGATTTCAGTGATGATGTTTTAACATCTTCATCCATTTGTCACTGTATGATCAAGGAGGGGTTTGTGCAACTTATGACACAACCCACCACAGATAGAGGCACACTTATTGACCATGTGTATGTCAAAACATTGTTTTTCTTTTGTTTTTTTTTTTTTTGTTTTTTTAATGTACAGACAAAAATGCTATCTATTTATTGTAGTGATCATGAAGCCATTGTATGCAGTTAAACTCAGTAATGTTACTAAACATTCAAAAATAGTAGTTTTAACTGTAGTACTATAAAGTGATTATTCATGATTTGTTACCTGTCTTGGTGGATATTTGTGCTCGTGTTCCTTGGTTGGCTCACTGTCTGTTTTCTGTCTGTCTGTGTTTCAGGTGGTTCCAGCCTTGCTTCTCACACTTCCCCTAAATTGACAGCAGAACTCCAGCCATGTTCTGTCATTCCTCTCTTTTCTCCCCCTCAAGTCAAACCAAGTCAATTTTATTCGTAGAGCCCAATATCACAAAATATAAACTTGCCCCAAAGGGCTTTACAATCTGTACAGGATATGACACCCACTGTCCTTTACAAACGACCCTCACATCGACAAAGGAAAGGAAAAAGGAAAAAAGGAAAAACTCCCCAACAAAGGAAAAACTCCCTTTTAACAGGGAAAGGAAACCGAAGAAACCTCAGGAAGAGGAACAGGAGGGATCCCTCTTCCAGGATGGACAGACGTGCAATAGATGCCATGTGTACAGAATCAACAATGAAAAACACATTAACACTCCATATAACAACAGTTAATGGATATAAAAATGTGCAAACGTGTCCAAGGGGATGAACAGCATCATCAAGCTGTCAGCAATGGATTCCGAGAAAAGCAGCATGTCCTCTTCGCCACGACACCAGCCAGATGATGTCTGGCAGCGTGTAATTCCTCTGCACCATGCCAATGGATGGAGCATGGGCAACATGTCCTCCTCTCCACCACACCAAACAGGAAAAGCCTCAGCAAGTTGCCCTCGTCATCACCACGTCATGCAGCACCAAAAGATGAAGCCTGGTCTGCCCAGCCTCTATTCCACCAGGTAAAATGGATCCATGGATACCTGTGAGATGAGAACGCACAGGGACTACAAGGCACAAAAATAATCTGCAACATGTGTTAAATGAAGTGAGAGGAAACACATCCTCTTCTCCACTACTGTAACAGATACAACCTGAGCAGCATCGCCTCTTCTCCATATCACCAAACAGATGAAGCCTAGATGACACCACCTGCTTCTCACCGAGTAACCTCAGCTCACGAACACCTGGGAGATAAAAAAGCACAAGTACTCCAGGGAAGAAGTCGAGTTAGTAAAATGACTTAATGGAGACATCCGAATGAACCCCACCCCCCCTCTTTTTTCAAACCCACACTTGTGCCTGGTTCTACTGGATGTTTCTTCATATTAAAAGGAAGATTTGCATCACCTTTGTTGCTTAATGCTTGCTTTGTGGAAGAACTGTTGGGTGTTTCTGTCTAAAATAGTTGGAAATATTTTATTATAAAACAAAATAGTCTTGACATTATTTGACATTTGTGTAGGTTTACACCATGTCTTATAAGTATTAGACTAATTATGGTTGTCAAAATGAGCTCAGCTATTGCTATTGAAATGCATTATGGTTACACTTTAATATTTCAAGGAGTTTATTGATCTGCAGTGTACATGTATGCATAAGGAGAAAAAGAGAAATGTCCTATTGTAATCATCAAACACACACCCATGCAAAATCATGAGAGTAATTTAATATTCAAAACGCAACAAAGCATTAAGACCTTACATACTAAACCAAGTGAGAAGAGGAGGAACGTGCAGTGAGTAATGAATAAAAAGACTAAAACAAGCTAATATTTCTCCATTAAGTAGCAGTGTGAGTTTTTCCCAGATTTTAATGATCATACAGTCTCACCTATTATAACACAACAACTGAATTGAAATATTGCTGTGTAGCAAAAGAAATTATACAAGAAAATCAGTTTGCAAATTAATTGAAATCAAAAGCTGTTTTTTGTCTCAATCGAGTGTAACCAATAATTGTTGTCACAGACCATGACTAAAGTAGAGACCTGTTTAGGTGTCAGAATAGTTAGTAAAGAGTTATTCCATCTTATCTTTTGATGAAGCTATGAGAAAACCACATTCGAGTGTGTACATGTCAAGTCAAGTTTATTTGTATAGCCCAATATCACAAATTATGAATTTGCCCCATTGGGCTTTACAATCTGTATAGGATATGACACCCTCTTTCCTTTACAAATAACCCTTGCATCGACTAAGGAAAAACTCCCCAAAAAAAACCTTTTAACAGGGAAAAAGAAACGGAAGAAACCTCAGGAAGAGCGACAGAGGAGGGATCCCTCTTCCAGGATGGACAGACATGCAATAGATGCCATGTGTACAGAATAAAATTGTATAGAAATGTCCAACTCAATATAACAACAGCTTATATATATATATATATATATATATATATATAGAAAATATTGTATGACAGTGTCCAAGGGAATGAACCGCATCATCAAGCTATCAGCAAAGGATGAGAAGCACGTCTTCCTCTCCACCACGCCAACCAGAAGAAGCCTGGGCAGCACGTCCTCCACTTCACCACACCAAACAGGAGAAGCCTCCGCAAGATGACCTCGTCACCACCACGTCGCTCAGAACCAGAAGATGAAGCCTGACTGGTCTGCACAACCACTACTCCACCAGGTAGACTGGATCCATGGATACCTGTGAGATGAGAACGCACAGGGACTACGAGGCACAAAACCAATCTGCAGCATGTGTTAAAGGGAGGAAGAGTAAACACATCCTCTTCTCCACTATTCCAACAGATACAACCTGAGCAGCATCGCCGCTTCTCCATCTCACCACCATCACAACAGACGGAGCCTGGATGACACCACCTCCTTCTCGCCAAGTAGCCTCAGCTCATGGACACCTGGGAGCTGAGAGCACAGGGACTCCGGGGAAGAAGATGAGTTAGTAAAATGACTTAATGGAGGCATTGAAATGGAGAAGAAGAGAAGCTCAGTGTGTCAAAGGAAATCCCCCGGCAGTCTAGACCTATAGCAGCATAACTAAGGACTGATCCAAGGCAGCCTGAGTCAGTCTTGGATCAATCCTAATTATAAGCACTATCAAAAAGGAAAGTCTTAAGCCTACTCTTGAATAAGGGCATGGTGTCTGCCTCCCGGACTGAAAGAGGGAGGTGGTTCCACAGAAGAGGAGCTTGATAACTGAAAGCTCTAGCGCCCATTCTACTTTTATGAACCTTAGGAACTGCTAATAGTCCTGCATTCTGAGAGCGCAGAGTTCCAGCAGGATTATAAGGCACTATTAGCTCTTTAAGATAAGATGGTGCCTGACCATTCAGTGCCTTGTAGGTGAGGAGGAGAATTTTAAATTCTATTCTAGATTTTACAGGGAGCCAGTGGAGAGAGGCTAACACCGGAGAAATATGTGTGTCTGTGTCCCAATTCAGGGTCTGCATCCTTCGAAGTGCGCATATGAAGGCCGCTTACGTCACAACGCTGCGCGAAGGCTGTCCCAATTCGTTCAAACTCGAAGGATCCTCCAAATGCGTCCTCCTTTCCCCCGAATTCCGAGGACGCACCGCTACTATCCTTCGCGGCATCCCATATCCCAAGATGCTTTGCGCGTCTGTTTTGTCTACGGTGGCGGCTAACGACAGCAACAGCACTAGCGCGGAGTTCACTTTTAAATGTTTTTCCCTAACGCCAGAGTTAATGGCCTTACAATTGTTAAGGGACAATTGTTAAAATACGTGACGTTAATAACGCTAACATCAAAAATTAAAATCATCAATTTCTGGGTCCATTGTTGTCGTGTTTTAATTGTCGTCTGTCCGTTATGTCCATTTTGTGTCCTGTGATCTGTCCGTTGTCTTTTTGTGTGTATTTTGCCGCGAGCATGTGTTTTTCCCGGGCTTGGGGAGCAGACGTTACGACGTTGTGACGCAATCAGGAAATGCTCCGAAGGCTAGACTGTCCCATTTACCGACGGTTGACGCGGCCTTCAGAGGTGCCTCCGAAGGATGCATCCTGCGTAGACTGCGAAGGCTGGGTCCTCCGAAGGATGCAGACCCTGAATTGGGACACAGCTATGGTCTCTTTTCCTGGTTCTGGTCAGAACACGTGCTGCAGCGTTCTGGACCAGCTGGAGAGTCTTGATAGACTTATTAGTGCAGCCTGATAATAAGGAATTGCAATAGTCCAGCCCAGAAGTTACAAATGCATGGACTAATTTTTCTGCATCGTTTTGAGATATGCCTTATTTTTGCAATGTTACGCAGATGGAATAAAAGCAGTTCTAGCTGTTTGTTTCACGTTTCACACGACATGAGTAGAAACATTGGCATATATCCACGTCCTCACAAACTGCTGCCGGGATGCGCCTCTTTTGGCTCAAATAGGGGACGTTTGGCAACCCTATGCACGCAGAGAGTCTGCGGCACTGTCTACCAAATTATCAATCTTGGTAGGACTGAAGTCTGAGCCCTCAAGTATACTGAATTAAAAGCTAATGGAATTATATCCTTAAATTTGGCTACAGCACTATCAGATAAACATCTAGTGTACATGGATTTACCTGATGGAGTGAAGTCCAGAAGTAAAACTTCAGAGGTTAACAAGTAATGGTCTGATAGGAAGGAATTCTGTTGGTGGACTGATAAATGTTCTACTTCAATGCTTTAGGTCAGGACCAGGTCGAGTGTATGGTTAAAATAATGAGTTTGGTTCCTGGACATTCTGACAAAAGCCAATTGAATCTAACAGCTAGATAAAAGCAGTACCAAGGCTGTCACTGTCAACATCCACATGAATATTAAAGTCACCTACAATAATTACTTTATCAGTTCTCAGGACTAAAGTTGGTAATAAAAAAAAACAAAACAAAAAAAACAAACAGAATATGGACCTGGAGCACGGTACACTATAACAAATAAAATAGCTTTCTCTGTTTTCCATGTAAGATGAGAAAGACTAAGAACCAGGCTTTCAAAAGATGTATAGTTTAATTTAGGTTTAGGATTGATCAATAGACTAGAATCAAAAATGGCTGCAACTCCTCCTCCACGGCCTGTATCTCTAGGAATATGAGTATTTATATGACTAGGAGGAGTGGATTCATTCAGGCTGACATAATCATCTTGACACAACCAGGTTTCAGTAAGACAAAATAAATCAACCTGGTTATCTGATATTAATTTATTTACTAGTAGAGCTTTAGATGATAATGACCTGATATATAAAAGTCCACATTTAATTCTCCTGTCCTGATTAACTATTTCAGCAGTGAATTTAATTTTTTTTTAAATTATTTTGTTCAACTCCCCTTTTGTTAACTATGGATTTAACTGACTTCAGTGGTCGTGGGACAGACACCGTTTCAATGGGGTTCTGGGTGGGTGACTGCTCTAATGGAAGCACAGAGCAGTGTGTTAAACTACAACTGTTTCCTGGTCTCAACCCTGGGTTGTCACAGGTTAGGTCGACTAATAAACTTGGCCATGTTTCTAGAAATGAGAGATGCTTCTTCCAAAGTAGAATGGATGCAGTCTCTCCTCATCAGACCAGGTTTTCCCCAGAAACTGCTCCAATTATCAATGAAGCCCACATCATTAACTGGACACCACCTTGACAGCCAGCGTGGGAAGGATGACCTGCGACTGAACATGTCATCAGAGGCCAAGCTAGGGAGGGAACCAGAGAAAACTACGGAGTCCGACATTGTTTTAGCAAAAGCACACACCGATTCCACATTAATTTTTGTGACCTCCGATTGGCGTAACCGGGTGTCATTACCGCCAGCGTGAATAACAATAGTCCCATATTTACGCTTATCCTCAGCCAGCAGTTTCAAATAGGATTCTATGTCGCCCTCTCTGGCCCCGGAATGCATTTTACTATGGTTGCTGGTGTCGCTAATTTCACGTTTCGGAGAATAGAGCTGCCAATAACCAGGGTTGGCTTCTCAGCGGGTGTGTCGAGTGGGGAAAACTTGTTTGAAACGTGAAGGAGTCCTGTACATGTTTCCCGGGGTCCATCCTTTTCGTGAAAATACAAGTAGAGCATGTATTATACAGTAATATTCACTGAATTAATGTGTCATTGTGAAGAATCAAAATTGCTGGGGCACCACACTCAAAAGTTAAACAGATGAGATGTCACAAAATACACTATATTGCCATAAGTATTCGCTCACCTGCCTTGACTCGCCTATGAACTTAAGTGACATCCCATTCCTAATCCATAGGGTTCAATATGATGTCGGTCCCCCCTTTGCAGCTATAACAGCGTCAACTCTTCTGGGAAGGCTGTCCACAAGGTTTAGGAGTGTGTTTATGGGAATTTTTGACCATTCTTCCAGAAGCGTATTTGTGAGGTCACACACTGATGTTGGACGAGAAGGCGTAACTCCCAGTCTCTGCTCTAATTCATCCCAAAGGTGTTCTATCGGGTTGAGATCAGGACTCTGTGCAGGTCAGTCAAGTTCTTCCACACCAGACTCTGTCATCCATGTCTTAATGGACTTTGCTTTGTGCACTGGTGCACAGTCATGTTGGAAGAGGAAGGGGCCAGCTCTAAGCTGTTTCCCACAAAGTTGGGAGCATGGAGTTGTCCAAAAATTCTTGGTATGCGGGAAGCATTCAAAGTTCCTTTCACTGGAACTAAGGGGCCAAGCCCAGCTCCTGAAAAACAACCCCACACCATAATCACTCCTCCACCAAACTTTACACTTGGCACAATGCACTCCGACAAGTATCATTCTCCTGGCAACCGCCAAACCCAGACTCGTCCATCAGATTGCCAGATGGAGAAGTGTGATTTATCACTCCAGTGAACACGTCTCTACTGCTCTAGAGTCCAGTGGTGGCGTGCTTTACACCACTGCATCTGACGCTTTCTGTGCTCTCTGTGCACTGTTCTTGAGCTAATCTGAAGGCCACATGAAGTTTGGAGGTCTGTAGCGACTGACTCTGCAATTGGCGACCTCTTCGCACTATGCGCCTCAGCATCTGCTAACCCCGCTCTGTCAGTTTACGTGGCCTACCACTTCACGGCTGAGTTGCTGTCGTTCCCAAACACTTCCACGTTCTTATAATACAGCTGACAGTTTACTGCGGAATATTTAGGAGTGAGGAAATTTCACGACTGGATTTGTTGCACAGGTGGCATCCTATCACAGTTCCACGCTGGAATTCACTGAGCTCTGAGAGCGACCCATTCTTTCACAAATGTTTGTAAAAGCAGTCTGTATGCCTAGGTGCTTGATTTTATACACCTGTGGCCATGGAAGTGATTAGAACACCTGATTCTGATTATTTGGATGGGTGAATGAACACTTTTGGCAATATAGTGTATGTAAGAAAGTTATAAAATCTCTGAAGTAAGAACCTGCTAAGAGCAATTCAAATGTAATATTTCATTCTTCCAGGAGGGCGCGTGTTGAGTTTAGCCAGAGAAAGGTGCATGCAGATCACAGATCAGGAACACACCATGAGCACACATGCAAAGTTATTGCAAATGTGGGCAATCCTTGATAAAGTTACAAGTTGATGTTCCATGGCAAATGTTAGTGTGTCATTCATCCACCAGGGGGCAATAACCAGACACAGGATGGTGTATTCAGGGACAACCCCTCATCACACATGTAAAGTTTCAAAACGATACGTATGATGGAATATAGATTTTTTTTTTTTTTTTTTTTTTTTTTTTTTAAATTAGGGCCTGAGCAGACATAGGTCCACAAGGGACTGATTTGAACTGCTATGTTTATTATTCCTGAATATCTGTTTTGCCTAATTTCGCTGCTTTCCCAACGTAGAAAAATTGTATAACTGCATATTTGTGTGGCCCGCCACGAAATTCAATATTTTTGGGTGCTCGCACATGGTGCATGAGAAATGGCTGAAGTTGAAAAATTCCCATAGGGAATGCCGACAACTTTGTCGTACCTGAACGAAAATCAGTACAAATTTTAAGTATACCCAGACAAACAAAATTGTCTCTTGGCAGGAATGTGAAATTCCAACAGAACGTCATCCATTCTGAAGTTTTATTTTCTGAGGGATTTCATCTGATTAACTTCAAATTTGATACAGCTCATCTCCAGACCAAGCTGCTCTATAGTTGTGCTCTGCACGTAATTACGTCAAAGGGCGTGGCTGCTAAATTCCTTTGAAATTGTAGTCTAATTTTGAATGACTCTCATGTTCACATACGCGATCTGAGCAGCTTCAAATTTTCCGAACATGAGAGGAACTGGGCCCTGAATGTTCCAATGTATTAATATCATGCCTTACTCATGGCGCCCCCAGAGGTAACAGGAAGTGACCAGGGGCCTCATGTATCAATACGTGTGTGGCATTTATACTGAGAGGTTGCGTACGCTGTAATCCAGAAAGTGGCATACGCTGTCAAAAATCTGGATTTATCAAGCAGTGCGAACACCAGAATCCATGCAGCTTCCTTTGATACATCCCAATCACCGTGGGATTGAGCGCACATCAGCGTTACAGACTCCTCCCTCACCACACCCATAAATACACATGCAAATTCATTTAAATAGGCTCCACGCTGGGGCTGTCCTCATCACGAGAGGAGAAACTTCAGGAAGTAGCCACAATCAACTGAGTTAAAAACACAGGATTAGACACCACGTGCTGCACCTGACGGATCACACTAACTTGAAATAGGATTACAATTCAGGAGAGATGCTAATGAAGCTATTTATTTCGTTACGCACACGTGTAGATGATAATCGGGAATGCACACATGCAAACCATGAGTCAGGGAAAACACTGATGATCGGTCAACATTTACTACAGTCGCACCACGGTATGCCTGCCTACAGCCCATTCCCACCATGATTTTATTTAGGATGTATGAATCGCCTGTTGAGCCAGATCACCTTGCAGTGATGTTGGTCATTTTCATTTGCGCATCACAAATAATCTGCATACTGCGATGGTGCTTTTATTGCAACATGAATGCAGTCGACCGCTCTGATTATATCAGGATATCCAGCTATTGTTGTAAATTACGCATTAATGTTGTTTAACTGCATTGTATATGAATTTTAATATGCCTGACTGACGTGTGGAGGATCCAGCTCAACACACATGGCATGGCCCGGCTCAGGGTCCACTGGCTCATTCTCGATCGGATAGTGTCCGGGCGTGGTTAGCGCCTGTGTGGCTCTGGCAGCGCTCGGCTCCTCCAGTGACGCTCCAAGGCCAGGAGCTGACCGGTCACAGCTCCAGTCACAGCTCCGCGTACAAATGTTTACAAACTAGGGACAGTTTCCCCAATATCCCCTTTAAGTGCCGCCAACGGACCAAAGCATCAGAATCTGGCATCCGGCAGCTATGAAGTTGGCGTGGAGCTGCGCCAGTTTCCATGCTCAGTTCACTATTGATAAATCAGAACGTGGATCCTGGCGTACGCTACTTTGACACATGAGGCCCCACTTATTGGCTTTTTGATAGTTTTAATCAACTAGTATCACCATGAAAGTTGATACAGTCAAGAGTGGCGATCTCTGACATCTGATGAAGCCCCGCTCATAGGCAGCGCAAGATGGCTCCATACCACCCCCTTGAAATTGACAAAAACCCCTCCCCATAGGGGAAGCAGAATTTCCACACTGAACCATCAAATGGCTTTAATAAACTTGTGTCATCATGAAAGTTGATACACAGGTCAAGGGTGGCGATCTCTAACATCTGATGGGGGCCTTGGCCATGGGCGGGGCAAAATGGCTCCATTACACCCCCTTGAAATTCTCAAAAACCCCTCTCCATAGGGGTTTTTATAGAGTTGGAACATGAAATACCAGTAAACATGTGCAAATTGACCAGACACACCAATTATCTATTCCAACCAGGAAGTCAACCATGTTTCAACTCTTCATTTTGCGTTAATTTCTACATTGAACCATCGAACGGCCATAATGTCTTGTGTATTGTTCGAATTGCCTGACGTTTCACATGTGTGATGAGGGGTTCCCCCTGAATGCACTAGCTTGTATTTGTTACTGCCCCAGGTGGATGAAACTTGAACTACTCATAACCCTTTCAGACACCGTTTGATCAACTATTCAACATCATTTAACTTCCAAAATGTCCATTATTGCACCCTGCTCACACAATCGTCCCCATCTCATGCCCGACCGTGGCTTTCATAACTCCTTGCGGTTTTCTAGTTAGCCATGCAATCAGGTTGCTCTTTCTTGTGGGAACTAAAAACTCGGGTGTGTTTTGTGCATTTAAATGTAGTCAGTTTGGTAACATTGGAACAGGTTTTTGTAACATTGTGGACATCTGGGGACAAGAAACAAGCTTTCCCTCATGCCTTCAAGTTGTGCAGATCACAGTAACTCCTTAAAAGACATCCATTCACTGTAAGAAACAAACAGTAATGGCGTTACATTTAAGTGGCTTTGACAGACAGTGTGCTGGCCCAGATCCCATAACCCAGAAAAACAGTTTTGACTACAGCAAAAAAACATTCAGATAATCAGATCAATTGATGATCATAAATATAGGTCTTCTTTTTAGCTAATTGTGTGTGACATAAGGAGAATCTAGCTTGATGTTAAAGGCATGACCATTTTCATTTGGGCAGAGAAAGTGGTTTCATGCCAGACCGCTGGTATTATTCTTAAATGTTAAAATTAGAAAATAATGTGTGCAGATAATGATTTATCTGCAGTGCATAGTTGATAATTGAGTCTGTGTGTGAATGTGATGATCAGTAAACACTGGAAAAAAAAAAAAAAAAAAAAGTAGCTACAGAAAGCTGTGGTCTCACAATGTGCCTATAAGTGCAAAGTTCAGTCATAACTGTAATATCTGTTGAGATTGTCTATCCTTTGCAATTTTCTTGTGAGAAGTTACAATTATTTAATGCCATTCTGATCAATCCAAAATTATCTTCAGATCACAGTAGAAGCAGATTATTATTATTTTTTTGTTTTTTCATCAAAGATAAAAAAGACTACTTGTAAGGAAACAGTGTGTTCCATGTGATCTCTCTCAGGACAAATTGAGTGCTACTGACACACTTCACTTTATAGACCTGGCTTCTCCTGCCACAGGTGCTTCTCAATTAGCAATCGGAATGTGAGACACCTGGTACACTTCCTGTTCTTTCCATATATGGCCTTGTGAGATACAGAAGTCATATAAGAACTATTATATCCCTTACATAAGACATAAAAATTGCTCAAGAATGAAAAATCAAGAATATTTACTTAAAAATAGTAGCAGTGTAGTTTTATGATGCCATACCAAATAAAGTAAACACAGAATCAAAGCAAAATGTGATCCAGAGGCAGTGAAAACAAAGTATAAAATAAAATGGCAGAACATAATAAACTGTGAACTGGTGATGTTTATGTATTATCCTGTATGAAACAGGATGAAAACAGTAAAACTTATTTCCACTGTGGCCCACAGTTCATCCAAACAATGAAACCTTTTGAAAAATTTGTGACGTAAGGATTTTAACATATATATTGAACACAATCATCCATCATCCATCCATTATCTACCACTTATCCTCATAGGGTCGCGGGGGGCTGGAGCCTATCCCAGCTGTCTTAGGGTGAAAGGCAGGGTACACCCTGGACAAGTCGCCACCTCATCGCAAGGCACATAGGGACAGACAACCTCTCACACTCACATTCACACCTACGGTCAATTTAAATTAGCCAATTAACCTAATCCCCATGCATGTTTTTGGATAGTGGGAGGGAGCTGGAGTACCCGGAGAGAAACCACACAGACGGGGAGAACATGCAAACTCCACACAGAAAGGCCCCGGGATTCGAACCGCGTACCTTCTTGCTGTGAGGTGACTGTGCTAACCTCTACACCACCGTGCCGCCCTAAACACAATCATAAGTCCATAAATTGAATCCACATTTCAGGGTTTTGTGATAGAAATTTAGCAGAATATGTCAGAAGCTCTTATGTCTGAACTCATGATGATGTTGCTAGAAGTTATCTTGTTTAGTCTTCACAGAGAACAGTGTGTGTGCAGTATGACTTTTCCTCACCGTCAGGCCTGATAGACATGTGGACTCTGCCTACATCAAAGCATACAGCATGTTTGTTTCTCACTATGATGGTATTGCCTGTCAGCAGGAACTCACGTACACATGCATGTATCAGAAGTGCATAAATACTGTTTTTCCTGACATTCTGCATGGGCATTCACTCACAACGCTCTGAACTGTGTGTTTGAAATCTCATCTTTGTTCTGCAGACAGATAATAAAACAGCAACTTTCTCTGGGCAACTGAATCAGTGAAGTTTATTCACGAGACCCTTGTGTAGTTAAAGAACCCTGTGGAAATTAAAACATCCTGACAGAATATTTCACAAAACAGTTTGTCTTCATGTACTGATGATTGTAGATCCAAAAGAAGAGTATTTTTCCACTACAGCTGTCTGACAACAACACCATTATTAGAGTGTTTATTTGACAAATCTCCTGGATTTTGTGTGAAATGCATTACAAGAGCCACCATGAGGTGGGTCACAAGATGGCACTGATTACTTGCAAAGTGGAGACAGGTGGAGCTTCAGCTGACACAGATGACTGCCTGATTACTGAAGGCTGCAATCGTCCAATAGGATGTGTTGCATGTGTCTGCTATATAAAGGCTTGTTTCTGACATTTACAAGCTTTTGGTTGATGTTGGTGTTAACAAAGATGCTGAGCTTCAATTCATTTTCATGTTCAAAACACTCCAGTTTTTTTGTTTTTTTTTTTTTCAAGTTGTGTAGAACTCCAAAGCCTCAACCACAACCTTTGGGTTGGGTTCTATTTCTCTTTTAATGCTTGAGGGCACATGGTGGTAGATAAGATTTGTGAAGTTCTTCTTTACCAGCACCTCAAACTGCAACTTCTGACTTTAAGAAATTAAACCACTTCAATTCATAGTTTTTCTGTAAATCTATAGTTCTCCTATCTTTTTATGATGATTGTAATGGATTGTCAAGCTGATGACAACCTAAAATGGACACAATTAAGATTCAGACGTCCCATGGTGTATTAACGCAGAATACTGATACTGCTACATGGATGACCATGGGTCTTCAAACGAAACTGGGTGCCACCCAGTATTCTTAAAAATGAATACTACCAAATTTGACAGTTTAATCTCAGGAGACTACAGAGTTTTTGGACCCAGTGTAGAGTGATTCAAGTTGTTTTTTGATAAATGGAGAAAAAAACAAGTTCTTTTACAAAAGAAGATGTTTATTTGAAATACTGCATACTCAAAATATGATCAAATCTGGCCTCTAGATTAGCCCTAAATTCTTTCACTGCACAAATGTTACTCACTTTGCTTGCTGCCATGTCCACTGTTAAGTTCCACTGGAGGTCAGATACAGCTTGGTACCAAATGCCATGGCAAAGTGATTAAAAGTCCAATTCCATTTGACAGTTTAATTAGCAATCTTGCAATTGATCCAATCCCAGATGTGTTGTCTTGTTTAAATAATTTAGAGCAGCACTTAATATCCCTTTCATGAAATTGATAGCTTTTCTCTAAGGTGGACTGAACGGTGTGCATGGCCCTGTGTCTTGCGTGCTTGCAAATCTAGTCCAAACTAAGAACTTATGCTTTCATTCCAATAAAGGGTTGTTGCTGGGTGTTTAAATGTAATCATACAAGGGACACTGTATGAATTTGTGGACAGTTTGCATATTAAAAATTCACTGCCATATTTAAAGCAAAAATGCCCTTTATAAAGATTTTTAATGGTCAGGAACTGCTTGACCAATATTTGGATTGTATTTTAAATGTAGCACCAGGTGGGGGCAGAACCCTATCAAACTGTTGGCCGAGAGAAGAGGGACGTTACGATGAACATCATGTCCAGATGACGACAACCATATTCGAACCCCTTTTAAGTGAACTGCTCTGAGTACAGTTCGCTTAAAGTCAGCGGTACGGTTCGCCTCATGGGCGCATTGTGAACATAAAGCTCGCTCTCTCTCGCTCGTCTCCTTCTTCACTGGATTGTAACCTCCTTCGTTTGCCGTAGATTTGTCACGTGACTGTAGCCACTCAGCGGAAAAGAATCCAAAACATGGGTCCGAAATTCCATACTATACACTACATACTCAATATGCAACATACTTTTGAGTGAATAAATGTAGCATGCATCTTTTCCGACACACTTGTTGGATTGGAGACGCCTAGCCATGGTAACCCGTGCCAACCTCACCTCTACAGGCAATGTGCAATATTAATACATCTAATAATAATTTAACAATACATAATTGATATATTATTATTATGATATACAGTATCTTAATATTTAATTTGAATTATTTAACCTTTATTTAACCAGGAATAATACTATTGAGATTCAGAATCTGTTTTGCAAGGGTGTCCTGGCCAAGAGAGCGACACAGTAGATTCATATAAAATACACACAAAAAGAAAGTTTGGTAAATCACATCATTACATTATAATCACCAGCTGCGTTCTATGAGAGGACATGTGCATACAGTAGACAAATAGTCCTTGATCCTTGCTTTAAAATCTTCCAGACTTGGAAGATAATCCAATTCAAGATGACTCTGTAATTTAGACCAGGACAAAGGTGTGAATGGTTTGAAGGGCCAGACAGTCCCCGTATGTGGAATAGCGTACATTATCAATCTGTCATGCCTGAGACTACAACTTTTGGTATTGACTTTAGGAGCCAAGAGAGAACATAAATACAGAGGTAAGTCACACAGGATGGCCTAATAATGAAAACAATACCAGTGTTCCCATCTATGATTGTACAGATAAGGCCAGCCAACACTCTCATAAAGACTACAGTGACGAGAACGAAAACTTAAATTTGTAACAACTCTTAATGCTGCATGATACACCGAACCCAGCATTTTCAGAGAAGAGATTTGCATGCATGTATAAGATGTCACCGTAGTCAAGTATTGATACAAGTCACCCAAATCAGTCTTTTTCTTGCACTGAGGGATAAACAACTTTTGTTTCTGTAATAAAAACCCAGTCTAAACCTAAGTTTGTTTATAAAACACTCAATATGGTATTTAAAAGACAGATTTTCATCTAAGTAAAATCCCAAGTATTTGTAGACTGAAACCTGTTCAATCACTTTCTTAGTTTGTGTCACAAGCATCATCTGTCTTTCCTGATTTTGAAAAGCACATCAATTTCGTTTTGTCAAAATCGAGCACAAGTCTTAATTGATTAAGATTATGCTGAATAACATTAAAAGCAGATTGTAGTTTTTGTGGCACCTGCTAATGATAAAGCAGAAGGGTAACAAAACAGTGTCATCTGCATAAAAGTGAAATTTGACATCAGTTATTTTTTGACACAGTACATTTATATAAATAACTAGAAGAGCAATTGCCGAAGCAATTGCGGGGTGTGAATGCCCACAGCCGAAGCCACGCTGCCGAATGCTAATGCTGAATACCGATGCCGATTAACTAATTAGTTTCACCCGCCAATGATTAATAGCTTCTGCTAAAAGTTGTTTGCGACATCTTAAACCACCTGTTAGCGGTACATCAATTGGTTGCCGGAGCCCAGATTTGACCTCGTGACGTTGGGGTTGAAAGGTGAGTGCTCTAGCGACTGAGCTATAAGCAGCTTTCAAACACAGAATGGAGTCATACAGCCTTTAAGGTAATTTGGTAATGCTGAATGCCGCGCCTTACGACGAGTGGGCAGAAACTTCCCAGAATGCCTCTGTGATTTGATTACTTATTTCGTGTTTAATGTTGTCTGTTGTGTCTGTTTATCGATCATGTTAATGTTTGTGGTGGTTATGAAGTTGAAGGTGACAGTTGTCTGAACTGTGAAGTGAGTGATTTGTACCACTGGGACCCAGCAGACGGAGCACTAGAAAAATCCCCATTGACTCACGATTGTAACAGTGCCACAGATTAGCATCAGCAGTTATCACATTAACATTAAAACACCAACGTGGCTGATAACCATATAACACTTGGCTTTAATCACAACTATTTCCTGAACATCAGCCAGGTCCTTTTTTCCTGTCTGGTCCAATAACAGAAAAAAAGGGGGGGAAAAAAAAAAAAGCCCTCCCATAGACAGTCAGACGCCTTCTAGCAAGTCTTCATGCACTCATTCCCCAAACTTCCCATTTTTCAAAGTAGGGTTTAATGTTGCATTTAAGAAACTAGGCAAAAGCAACTTATTTGAGGACAACTGTCACCTGTGGCTTTTTGAGTGCAGTAAGTGGATACAGACTACCATAAAGTAGAAATTCAAAAAGAGAAATCACACATTTCTGAGTTGTAAATATGTTTTTTTTTTTTTTTTTTTTTAAATTTACAAGAAAATGAAAATGGGGGTGGCTAGTTGCGGCCGACTCCCTCCCCCATAGCCGCGACCTGGGCCACAACGCCACTGCGGTACGTCAGACTTAAGGCCCCAAAGTAATTCGGTGGCATTGGAAAGTTTGCCAGCCACACCGGCAAGGGAATGATGTGTCTGTCAAACTTTGAGTTGAGGAGCTGGCTGTTTTCACCGGCCACTCTCAACCCCTCCACTTCGACATGTTCTTCTGCATCGATAAGCTGTAAGAAGAAGGAAAAAACAAAAAAAAAAAAAAACACATTTAGTTATTGCTGCATAGACTTGTTCACGTGATTAGTAGTAGACAACTAGTCATACACTCATCTCGATTTCAGTGCTGAGTGTTGAGTATCAGCCCACGCGATGGAGAGTCACCAGCTCTTAAATGTGTGATCTTGATCATCATGCCATCTTTGAGGGCGACGATGTTAGCCTCGCGCCATAAGGTGACGGTGACCTCAGAGTCTGCCTGCAATTTATAAGTAGGTAAAAAGTTACAGTGGCAAATAAAAATCTTAATTTTCCCAATCAGTACTTAAACAATGTGAGCTTAAGATTTCAAAGAAAAGCATTTAACTGTTCCTTACTTCTTTCAGCACTATGGTCCTCATAGGCACCGTCGCGCCCCCATCGGAGCGCTGTTTTTTCACGTTGGCAGCCTAAAAAGGTGAGAAACGACACAGTTTCGGAAACTTCAAAATGGGGTCAATCAACTGAATTAAAAGAAATGGGTTTCCCCCCTTAGACTTACTTCGTCTATCTTCTCTCTGATAGTGAGCAGCTGCTCAATCCCCGTCACAAACAAGGATTAGAGTGGATGGGGGACAGAGTAGCCGTCTGGCTTCCTTCTCGAGCGAGGCAGGCACATGTAGTGGGGGACAGGAGAAGAAGGTGGTGTCCCCACGGCATAGAATGCGCCGGTCGAGAGCCCGTAGTTTCTGATGAGTGTTTTGCCTTCTTCAACCTAGAACAGAAAAAAAGTTTGTTATTAAACAATGAAAGGCAGTTTAGCAGCTCTATTTCGCAGCAAGACAAACTGTTCACACCTGCACGGTAGTGTTGTCACTGAGGAACATTTTCCTCACTGTCTGGCCCTCATACACTGCTGCCACTGTGCTTTCAAATGAAAGCCGGGGTACAGCCGTACCCTCATCATAGGACCAGTCAGTTACTTTTGTAAAGGTTTTTTTCAGTAAAATTTTTACTTTTACAGGTGGCGTGCACTTGCCATTCTGAAAGTAGAAACACAACGTTATCATAGGGCTGTTGAAGGTTTGAGAGAAACAGCTGAAAATAAGAACGGCTTCAGTACAGACAGTTCAATAGGTAGCAAGAAATACTAAATATGTTAAATATACACTTAGACAGATGTCATGGGTTCGTTATTGGGCTTCAACAGAGCTTGATGACGAGCTGATCATTTGAATCAGACGTGCTGGAGCAGGGTCACATCTAAAACATGCAGGACAGTGGGGTCCTGAGGACCAGGGTTGAGGGACACTGATTTAAGGGTTGTAAGACAGCGAGCAAGCGCTTTTGGATTCTGTATTTTTAAAGAAAATCAGCTGGACACAGCTCCCCCACTGCCCCTGTTCTGCTGACAACCCGTACTGTACACGCAATACTCAGCACATACCACAAATGTCAGGTTACAGCTTGATAATCCATAATTGTGTAAAGCCATTAATATAGCCCATTCAGTTGGTAAAAAGCTGTAATGCTTGTTTATTGGTCCGAGCTTACTGATTGTCACACTTGGAAATGGCTCTGAGATCTGATTGTGCGTTTCTGTCTCCAACAGAATTCCCTTTTAACAGTACAAAGTAACTGTGTAAAACATATTTTCAAGGCAAATTTATAATGGGGTATGTCTTTTGTTTCATCTGCATCATTGATATTTGACCAGCACAACTTGTGTCAGTGCTGACCCGCTCAAGTTGAAATGGCGATACTAGCTTTTTTTCTTATGTCACAGAACCAGAATCACATGAAAGAGGAGTGGAGGCTTCAGAGGCAGTACTGCTAGGTGACTCCGAATCAGCTTTCAGTGCCCCTCTTTAGCTGGACTCAAACAAATAGAATAATTTAAGCATATGCGCACAGGCCGGATAGCTTAAGCTAATCTGCTAGTGCTGAATTCTGTTTAAATCCAGGTAAAAGTTGAATGTTGTCAAAAAGCATTGACTCAATTTTTCATTGACAACATTTTAAACCAAAACAAATCAAATTTGGAAACAGAACCAGGATTTGAACTCATGACCCAGATGTGTGAAGTACACGCTGTTAGAACGTGGCACGAAATGACTGAACCCAAATGCACGACTCGTCACGACAGAAATAAGTTAAAGGTATTTTTAATACAAAAAAAAAGTTCACAAACAAAATTTAACAAAACAACTCAGGCACTGATGCTAAAGCGAGATGAAACTAAAACTCAGATTGAAAACACACTAGGCAGATCATGAAACAAACTTAGGATACTAGGAAAAATGCTAAACTAAAGGCGCTCACACAATGAGGAAAACAATAACTTAAAGAAAAAGACAAAACATAAAACGCTCACTAACAGTGAGGGAAAAAGGCTCTAAACTGGTTGACAACACAGATGCTACAAAACAGACAAAATGCTACGACTGAATGAACGAATGATTACACTGATGCTAGAGACAGACAAAACACTAGTACTAAACTGGACAAATCTCGACACAATGACAGAAACTGATACGACACAACCTGACGGCGAAACACTTGACTTAATGGCTGGTAGCTTGGAGAATACACAAGACGTACTGGCACATGACTGGGGGAGACGCAGACATAAATACACGAGGTAATGGGTAACAGCTGGAAACAATCAGGGCGGGGCAGACAATCAACAGACGCAGGAAACACAAGGGCAGGAAACGAGAAGCTGAAACACAAGGGAAGACAATTAATACAAAATAAAACAGGAAATAACAGGACAATATGACAAAACTGAACCAAAAACTTAACTTGACATGACCAACATAACAGTACCCCCTCCTTAAGGGTCGTCTCCTGACGGCCCAGGGATCTCAGGGTGGCGATGGTAAAAATCCTGGATGAGAGTCTTGTCTAGAATGTGGGATGCCGGAATCCATTCCCTCTCTTCAGGACCATACCCCTCCCAGTCCACCAAAAACTGTCTTCCTCGCCCCCTATTCCGTACCGCCAGGAGCCTATGGACAGTATATGCTGGTCCCCCATCAATGATACGGGGGGTGGTGGGGGTCGGGAAGCGGGAACCAATGGGCTGATCCTTTCTGGCTTTATTTTGCTGACATGGAAAGTTGGGTGGACCTTGAGGGAGCGAGGCAGGCGTAGTCGCACCGCTGCTGGATTCACCACCTTGGAGATGGGGTAAGGTCCGATAAAACGAGGGGCAAGCTTCTTAGTCGTGGCCGCAGGGGAAGATCTTGTGTTGACAGCCACACACGTTGACCCGCCTGGTATTCGGGTGCTGGACGGCGGCGTCGATCAGCCGTTTTCTTCATCCGCGCCGCACTACGCTGGAGAACACGACGGGTGGCCTCCCAGACCTTATGGGCTCTCCGAACCAGGGCGTGAGCTGACGGGACCCGGACCTCTCTTTCCACATCTGGAAAGACGGGGGGCTGATAACCATATACAACATGAAACGGGGAGAGTCCAGTGGCCGCAGATGGAAGGGAGTTGTACGCGTACTCAACCCATGGAAGTAGTCTGCTCCATGAGGCTGGATTCTGAGTGATAAGACATCGCAGACAGGTCCCCAACACTTGGTTTAGTCGCTCGGTTTGGCCATTGGACTGTGGATGGTATCCTGATGACAGGCTCACAAAGCTCTCGCCAAAACCTGGATACAAACTGTGGTCCACGATCTGAAACAATGTCCTTAGGAAATCCATGAATACAGAAAACTCGACTGAACATGACCTCCGCTGTCTCCTTAGCAGAGGGCAGCTTTGGTAACGCAATAAAATGTGTCATCTTAGAGAATCGATCCACCACAGTTAATACAGTAGTATTGCCACATGACGTAGGCAGACCCGTGACGAAGTCCAGCGCTATTTCCGCCCATGGCCGGCTGGGAATGGGGAGGGGCTGAAGGAGTCCAGCCTTAGCCTGCACCGATGTTTTATTGCGGGCACACACAGGGCAGGCTTCCACGTATTCCTTGACCATCGAGTCCATAGCGGGCCACCAGAACTGTTGGCGTAAAAAGAACAAGGTGCGTTTTACTCCAGGATGACAGGTTAGGCGAGATGTGTGAGCCCAATGTACCACCTGAGACCTCAAACCCTCCGGCACAAACAGCCGATTGGGCGGACAGCCCTTAGGTGGCGGGTTTTCCTGCTGGCTTGTTTAACCCTGTTTACTATTGGCCAGGTTACCGCTCCTACCACAACATCACACGGCAGGATGGGCTCTGGTTCCCTGGTCACAGGCTCTGGATCATATAGTCATGAGAGGGCGTCCGGCTTCACATTCTGTGAACCAGGCCTGTAAGAGAGAGTAAAACTGAAACGGTAAAAAAACAAAGACCAGCGGGCTTGACGTGAATTCAAACGTTTGGCATGACGAATGTACTCCAAATTCTTATGATCTGTCCAAACCACAAAAGGCTCTTGAGCCCCCTCCAACCAGTGACGCCACTCCTCTAAGGCCACCTTTACCGCCAGCAGCTCCCTGTTGCCCACGTCGTAATTTCTTTCCGCCTTAGACAGTTTCCTGGACAAAAAGGCACAGGGATGCATCTTGCCGTCTGTAGATGATCTCTGGGAGAGCACTGCTCCTATGCCTATGTCCGAAGCATCTACTTCCACCAGGAACTGCTTGGTTGGGTCGGGCATGACGAGAATGGGAGCTGTGGTGAACCTCTGCTTGAGCTGCTTGAACGCAGCGTCCGCTGCAGGGCACCACTGAAAAGGAGACTTGGCAGAGGTTAATGTATGCAAAGGCGCTGCAATTGCGCTATAGTTCCGAATGAACCGACGGTAAAAGTTAGCAAACCCAAGGAATTGCTGCACTTTCTTGCGGTTATTCGGAACTGGCCACTCTGCAACCGCTTTCACTTTAGCCGGATCCATTTGTATCGACCCAGGGGCTATGATAAAGCCCAGGAAAGACACGGATCTGGCATGAAATTCACATTTCTCCGCTTTCACAAAAAGCTGGTTTTCCAGCAACTTGGTTAAAACTTGACGCACATGACACACATGACTTTCAAGACTGGGAGAGAAAATCAAAATATCATCAATGTATACAAAGACAAATCTGTTTAAGTATTCCCTGAGCACATCATTGACTAGATTCTGGAAAACACCTGGTGCATTAGACAGTCCAAACGGCATGACAAGGTATTCATAATGTCCCGACGGTGTATTAAACCCCGTCTTCCATTCATCCCCCTCCCTTATTCGAACCAGATGGTAAGCATTGCGTAAGTCCAGCTTGGTGAATACTTGTGCATCCTGCAATAGCTCGAAAGCTGATGTCATGAGAGGGAGGGGGTACCTGTTTTTTATGGTTATCTCATTCAGTGGTGCATAGTCGATACATGGTCTCAGAGAGCCATCCTTCTTGTCCACAAAGAAGAATCCTGCTCCAAAGGGTGATGATGACGGCCGGATGATACCTGCTTCAAGAGAAGACTGTATATAACTGTCCATCGCCAGCCTTTCTGGCCCCGAGATGGCATAAAGCCGGCCCTTGGGCAGGGGCGCTCCCTCTCTCAGCTCGATGGCACAGTCATAATCTCTGTGAGGGGGCAAGGAGGTTGCTTTAGCTTTGCTTAAAAACCAAAGCTAGGTCATGATAGCATTGAGGTACCAAGGACAAGTCAATCTGGTGCAGGGAAGAAGAAATAACTGGTTGATCTGGATCAGCTCTCAACCCTCCCATGGTTACCAGTTCCTCCCTCTCAAAACACCTCCCCGAACAGTCCTCAGACCATCCCTCAATCTCCCCTGTTCCCCAATTAATACGTGGACAATGTTTACATAACCATGGAAAACCTAAAACAATGACATGATGTACAGACTCATAAACCTGGAAACTGAGTCTCTCGCTGTGCTTCCCTATGGTTATTGTCACTGGTTCGGTGTGGTGAGTGATCTTTTCCCTACCGTTCAGAGCCCTGGCAGCCAGAGGCTGAGATAAAGGCTCTGTCTGAAGTCCCAACTCCCGAACCACCTTCCAGTCCATTAGACTTCCGTCTGCTCCTGAGTCAATTAGTACTTCATAAGTTCTCTCAAAGTTATTGACAGTACAAGTTACCTGTGTCAGATGTCTCGGGGGGGTTTCTGCCGCAGCGAACTGGCTCACCAGACCCCCCCCGGTCTTCTGATGAGCCTGCTCCTTTAATGGGCAGGTGACGAGGCGATGTCCTGCTCCTCCGCAGTAGAAACATAACCCCTGCTGTAATCGCCGCTGGCGCTCCTCGGGGGAAATCCTCGTCCTGCCGACCTGCATGGGTTCCTCCTTAAGTGCCGGGAGAGCCCTTCGTCCACCGGATCCCTCAGCCACTGGAGCCATCTCTGGTCCTCTGGTCGCCTCGCATCCTCGCCGTCGGAAACGACGATCCCGAACCCAGAGATCGGTGCGGATAGCCGCCTCGATGACCGCCTCCAAACTGTCGGGCAACTCCTGTGGACCCATCTGGTCATGAATAGTGTCACTTAAGCCGTCCAAAAGGCATCAACTAACGCTGGTTCTCCTAAACCACTGTCCCTGGCCAACGGCCGAAACTTCGATGGCGTAATCAGCTACCGAGCGGGTGCCTTGACAAAGTCTCTTGAACATGCGAGCTGCCTGCCGGCCCGGGCGAGACTGATCAAAAACCCGACGGAGCTCAGTCACAAAGTCCTCCGGGGATGAACATATTGGGGAGTCCCGCGACCATTCAGCCGTAGCCCATGCCGCTGCTCTACCCGTCAGATGTGAGGTAATAAATGCCACTCGAGATTGAGGAGTGGGAAACGCGGTAGGGTTCATGCGGAAATGCAGTTCACATTGCACTAAAAAGGCGACATAACTCTGACTGGCCGGCAAACTTATCAGGGGAGCAAGGCGGCGGTGGCGCAGGAATGAACATTGTCTGTGTCACCACCGGCTGGCTGGAGCTGCTGCCTTCAGGAACCGTGGGAGACGCGGCTGACTGCTTATGCAGGTGAGCTAGCAGGTCCTGCATGTGATGAGCTAACGAGTCAACTTGTGCAGTCATGGATCGCCTAAACTCATCCTGGCGAGACGATAACGTGGCTAAGTCTCGACCCAAGGCAACTGCCTGCTCCTCCTGCCTCAAGATTCTGTCACTGTGCGAGCTTACCAGCTCCTTTAACTGGCTAGAGTCGGCTGGGTTCATGTTATGGCCAGTACGTTCTGTTAGAACGTGGCACGAAATGACTGAACCCAAATGCACGACTCGTCACGACAGAAATAAGTTAAAGGTATTTTTAATACAAAAAAAAGTTCACAAACAAAATTTAACAAAACAACTCAGGCACTGATGCTAAAGCGAGATGAAACTAAAACTCAGATTGAAAACACACTAGGCAGATCATGAAACAAACTTAGGATACTAGGAAAAATGCTAAACTAAAGGCGCTCACACAATGAGGAAAACAATAACTTAAAGAAAAAGACAAAACATAAAACGCTCACTAACAGTGAGGGAAAAAGGCTCCAAACTGGTTGACAACACAGATGCTACAAAACAGACAAAACACTACGACTGGACTGGATGATTACACTGATGCTAGAGACAGACAAAACACTAGTACTAAACTGGACAAATCTCGACACAATTACAGAAACTGATACGACACAACCTGACGGCGAAACACTTGACTTAATGGCTGGTAGCTTGGAGAATACACAAGACGTACTGGCACATGACTGGGGGAGACGCAGACATAAATACATGAGGTAATGGGTAACAGCTGGAAACAATCAGGGCGGGGCAGACAATCAACAGACGCAGGAAACACAAGGGCAGGAAATGAGAAGCTGAAACACAAGGGAAGACAATTAATACAAAATAAAACAGGAAATAACAGGACAATATGACAAAACTGAACCAAAAACTTAACTTGACATGACCAACATAACACACGCTTTATCCACCGAGCTATACTGAGGCTGTTGTGTGAAAGGAAGAAGCGGTATAGTACCAATAGTAGTGTAATAGTTGGCCCAATAGTGAAGAGTTAATTTGTGTCAATAAACTGACTAATTGCACCCACGAATGACGAACAGCTTAAGCTGATAAGCTAAAGATAAACAAGGTCAGGCGATCAGTGGCCTCAAACTCACAATCTCCACGTTGAGAGTTGTGCTTTACCCACTGAGCTATACCCAGGCTGTAGGTTGCAGGAAATAGCGGTATAGTAATATCGGTATCGCTGCATAATTGGGAATGAGAGGGTGAACTGGAGCGATAAAAAAAATATGAATAATCTGCAAGTTTCAAATTAAAAGTTGATTGTTGGAACTATATGAATTTATAATTTGTTTTTTATTTCATAAGAGCATTGAAAAAATTAATGATGCCCATGTATGTAATCTTTAAAATGTGGGAAATATTTTAGTTTGAGAAGTTTTTTTGTTGAATATAATGAACCTTCTAAAGCATTAACTCATTTCAGAAGCACATATTTGTGTATTAACATTGACGGTAAGTGTCTTTATTACTCAAACAATTATCACCGAAGCCAGATCCCCTCCAGATAGAATGGACAGACAATGTTGCTCTTGTTTATCACAGTACTTTTATTGTGATTTCACTTCAGCACTCAGGCGAAGCTTCTTCAGATAGAAAGAGTTGAGCTGGTCGAATTTGGATTGACAAGCATCATCAGCCTTAGACCCTCAAAGCATGTCAGGAAAAACTCCCACGAAACCTCCTTGAGGAAAAAAGGGGAGAAACCTTTAGGTAGGCCAAGGTCTAAGAGGGATCCCCTACCAGGATGGCTGAGCATGCAGTCTTTGTAAAGTTCAGGAGAAGATCCTGTCTCCACCACAGGAAAGATTGCTGCCATTTCATTCAGTGAATTCCAACAGGAGCAAACAGGAAGCAGCTGGGTCGAGTTGAACTCTCTGTGGTGCTGAAGACTCTCTGAAGCCAGGCTTTGCTGTAAACAAAATGACAGGTGTCATAACAAAGCAAAACAACACCGGGCAATATACAACAAATAATCACCAACACAGTGTTTTATTTTCATCCCTTGTAACCACCTGCAGTCAGGCTACCAGTTAGTTTGAGTCCAGCTGAAGAGTCATGCAGCTGCTCTGCTTCTGATGCTCTGGTCCACATGGTTCAGGTGCTGCAGTCCTGTGGTCCTCTGGTCCACATGGTTCAGATTCTGTTATGTGAGGACAGGAGACAGAATTGTAACAGCAGTGACGCAGATGGACATCATTCCACAATAGTTTGCTGTGTGAACATGTTTTTCTGTTTATTGACAGTTTAAAGAGTCATGCTGTACCGCTAAGGTGGTCTATCAGAGAAAAACACAGTCACATACCAGGTCCAGAGATTTGTTCAGTGGAGACGCAGAGTCCCAGTGCTGCTGGAGTCCCCTTTCATCTGTGATTGCCATGGATGGAAGGCACTGGAACACAAACACAAAACAGAGGTTGTGACAGGCGTCCTTCCCGATAGTCAGTACAAGTGCACATGTGTTATTATTTCAGCTATGCATAAAGTATGGATTGTGAAGTTCAGAATGACTGGGTCCAGCTCCAGGTCCACAACGGGTGTCTGGTCGTCCAGGCTCCCCTCTGTCAGCATGGCCTCGCTTCAGTCATATGGATCTGCCTTCACCTTTCAGTAGGAACTCTAACAGAGCAGAGGAAGGCAGAGATGACATGAACTGGTCCGAATGGAGTGTATCACTGGAAGTCACTTGCAGCATTGAAATAATTAAACAGTAGATACCAGGCACAGGAGCAGGCGGTTTGAAGGTGAAGCAGAGGCCTCTTGGTGTGGCATCTCCACGTGGCCCATGCACATCAGGATCTTTGAGTCCAGCAGTGAGGAACTGTGCTGCTTGACTTCTTCTGTCTGCAGGACCTGTTGGCCTTTAAAGGTGTTTGCTCACACAGAGAAGAGAAATAAACAGTACATTGCTTCACTTTACTTACCGTTTGTTGGCCTGGGCCCAGCTCAACTCAGAGTAATTTAATTTGTTGTTCTACTCTCAGTATTTTCTTAATATACATTATTGTTCATATGTTGTTATTACTATTATTATTATTATTATATAGTCTCATTTTGTTCATCAATTCTTGTCAAAGGACTTGCCACTTAGTCACATGGAAGACAATCATCTCCCATTTTTTTTCATGGTGCTTTTGGGGGGATGGATCGTCCCTCCATCCCTCCCAGCCTCTGAGAGGCTGGAGCAGCCAGGACAAGATGTTACAACCTGGCTGCAATGGACGACCCCCCACCCCCCCCATTGTACCAGGATTTGGTCATTTAATCTGTTCAGTCAAAGTTTGTGTTAGGTTCTAGTAGTAGTAACAGCTGCATCTTTGATTTGTTGGCAATATTTAAAAGCTCATTACACAGTACACAGGGTCGTGATAACTGTAGTAAGTTCTAAGAACATCTGAATACAGACAGCACTGAGGCCTTGAAATGAAAACAGGGTCCAACAGTGTGTTTTTCGCTGTGGTTGATGAACTGATGACTTGTCCATAACCTTTAGACTCAAACAGTTCCAGCATTGGCTTGTTTGCTCCAGACAACAGAGCTTCATTAAAGTCTCCACAAACTAAGATCGGATGTTGATCCTACATAAGCCATGCCATGCTCAAAGATGTCTTTCAGTGAAACAACAGCAGATGAAGCCATCACACCTTGAACTTTATGGATCGTACAAGCGAATGCCAGTTTTAATGGAAACTGTCTGTGAACCACTCCTTTCTGCTTCAGATTCTCTTCCTCTCTCTTTATGAACACAACATCATTGGATCCACCAGCATTATTTCCACTCACAGGTTTTAGACCAAGTTTACACACATGTGGACCACATACATCAGTCACAATCTGTGAAATCAGAGCAAATGTTCCATTACAAAGTCCTGCTTGAACATCAGTGTTTCTGGTTGTCATCACACGAGCGCCAACTGCAACATTTATGTAGTCAGGTAGTTCTTTTTAGTGTCTTGGTAAGGTACCGCCTTTCTTTCCATTCTGCCAGTTCTGGGGTCTTTCTTATAGTCATCAGCGTCTACTTTCACAATGTCAGAGTGAAAGTCACTTAACACAGCAGAGTTATGCGCATCAACCTGTTTGTTGGTGGTATAGATATGCAGAACATCTTTAGGACAGTGAGTCTGGTCTGTGATTGTCTGATAAAGCAGAGCTTTGTCTTCTCTCAACAAGTCATCTGTCTCTTCTTTCACACAGATTCTGTTCAAAATCTCAGCAAAAGGTACATCATCTCTCTGACGCATTATTTCAGTCAGGGTAATCATCTTAAAATGTTGACACCAGAGGTCAAGCTGAGACAGATCAAAGACACACAAAGGTTTAGCCTGTCTGACTGGAGATAAGTGATAGAAATCTCCAACAGCAAGAACCAACATTCCACCAAAAGGTTTCACACTTCCTTTGATCTGCTTCAATCTGCGATTAACGCAGGCAAACAGACCTTGAAACCATAGAAATTTCATCAATGATGATTTCAGCGTTTGAAAGCTCAGCTCTTACTTCATCAAGTTTATTACCAAGACCCTGAAAAGGAGGCTTTAGGCTTCTTGGCAGTTTAAGTAGAGAATGTAATGTAGTTCCACAAATGTTGAACACTGCAGTTCCAGTGAATGCAGCCAACAAAACAGTAAGTTTAGATATGTCTGCTTCCTCTGCGTGACGTGGTAGTCTGCTAAGTATCTTGGATGACTCTACAAGGATACATTTGTTGAGGTGTGATTTTCCTGTTCCTGCACCACCATTGATGTAGTAGAAGAACTGATCAGGGTTTAAGCCACAGATATGCTTCAAGCACCAGTCTCTCACAGTGTAAAACATGGATGACTACTTCTGATTCAAGTTCTGATACATTTGACGTAACACTGTAGGATAAATCTCAGGGACTTCTGTGGTTACTGCACATTCTGGTCTGGAGTCTGAACCAAGGTTTAAACCAGGTACATTCTCTTGAACATTCTCAGAGTCAGGTGGTCTCGCTTCAAGTTCCTCAATGCACTCTAATCTCTGTAGTTCACATTCTGTTAGACCACTCATCTCTGATGCCACCAGTTTGTTCAAACACTTCAATAGCACTATCATTGTCATTCCTGTGTTTCTAATACTTTTCTCTGTTCCGTTTCACAATCTGAAGCACTGACTCTGGATGCTCTGAACCAGGTAGCCAAACAGCAGCACCATCATGAAAAGACCGGTAGGTAGGTAAGTGACTGCTTTTCAACTGTGACTCTGCATGATGAGGAAGGTAGAGTTTCAGTAACGTACCATAAAAGTCCTCAGGGTTCTTCTCTTGTGAGAAATGGTGATACTTAATGACAGCAGGTTTATCATTGGTTCTCCTCTGGACAAAGCCCATTTCATTAAGAAGAGCATGAACATTTGCTTGTTTGGACCTTTTGCTTGTTCACCATACACAATCCTACAAGTAGCAGCAAAATCAGCCAGACACATTGCCTCAAATTCTGGTGTTCCAGGTCTGCATTTGTACTTGTCAGGGAAACCACTCATCCACACGTTCTCAGGGTCTGCTGATCTGTTCTCTAGAGCTGAGAGAGGGTAACTCATTTTCAGCACATTGTCATCTGTTGGAACAAACACAATGCTGCGTGAACATTTTTTCATGTGGAGGCCACAAACACGAGCAACACACTCCTGAGCACTGACTTCTCTTTTTTTGGAGTATGCCTGCATGATCTGTTTCATCTCATCGCTCTCATTCACATTTCCCTGACGCACATTTTCAATCATTGACTTCAGGTATTCACTTAAACCATGCTCGGCTTTGGTGATGTAGCTGCAGACATACATGATACAGGAGTAAGCATTGAGAATGAACTGAATGTCCAAATTTGCATCCCAGCCTTCAAGAAGATGATGATTGTAGCAATTCACCCAAGCGTCTTTTGGAGCTCTCTTATATATAACAGCACTGGATTTGGTCGTCAATTGTAAACATCAAAGATATTCTGCAACGGTGAGCTCACTCAGAGTCAGAAGTTGGTCCAAAGTCAGATTGGCATTTTCAGGTTCTTCAAGCAAAGACTTTTTGTTATTTTTAATAATAATTTTAATAATTTTGTTAGTTTTACTTTTGCTGCACTCTGATCATCAATCTCATCACCTCTCAGTATCATGGTCTATGGGTAAGGTCGTTTAGGAAAACCAAAACGACAACTAGCACCAGGATGTTTAAAACACGTCTTTGAATGTTTTTTGCTGTGCATCTGAACCTTAGTTACTTTTTTGTGCAGTTCCGGTTCTGAGTCTGGATTGGGAAATTGAGCTGAAATGTATCTGTCAACAAAGTCACAAATCTCCTGATCACTGTCTTCCTCAAACACGGGTGCTCCTACCAGCCAAATGAGACAATGAATGTGTGGACTGCCTCTGTGTTGGAACTCCAAACGGTAAAAGTAGTCAATGACTTTGCCAATGGGTTCAGCTGGTGACATGAGCAAATCTCTGAACAGTGCCTCAACACGTTTGTCAAACATAAGCAAGTGTGAAATACTGTATTTCACACTTGGAAGACCAATCGAGCTCATCAAAATTCACTCCTTCTCCTTGTTGAGCCTTGATCACTGTAATGACCTCTTTCCAACGCATCTCTGCAGCAGAAAATGTACAAAAGAAGGTGGGAGTTCCAAATTGTCTGATCATAGCAAAGAGATCTTTAGTGTTTTTTTTTCCCAATAGGCTGGAGTGCCTCTCAGTGGAGTCATAAATCTGGTAACGTATTTGTTTCGCACAAGTCTCTCAACCTCCTGTCTGTCTTGCAACATTGCATTGGTTATTCTGCAACCATCTCTGGTAAAGGGACGACCTTTACGCAGCTGTATCCTCATGCTGGAAGTAGCCTGGTGTATCTCAGTTACAAACTGTGCAAAGAACAAGTAGTTAGAATCTCTGGCAAAACGATCATCAACACAAGAAAGCCTCGTTTTGAAATAACTGGAAGGTATTAACTTTATAGGTGTGTTTTCATCAAGAGTGTTTTGACCAGTGGGAAACTGAACAGGGAAAGCCATCACCTCAAGATGAGGTGTTCTGAAAAAGCCGACAGGTTTGTTTCCTTCAGCAGGGGCAACAGAGTAGATTCCTTCATTGAAGCTCAAGATCTCCTCTGCAACATCACACGGCTGTAAACAAGACTCAAGAGCAATGCCACCATTAGGTTCATCACCTTGTTGTTCTGTGTCATCTGACTGCTGCTGTGGTTGATGTTCATCACAAGACTGACTGTCAACAATCTGCTCAATGTTTTCAGCATCGGTTTCTGTCTCACAAAGTGCATAATTCTCAAAAGTGTCAAGTTCCATCAGATCCTCAGCATCATAATCATCATCATCATCCATTTTGTCCTCCTCATCAGCATCATCCTCTCCTTCATCAGGAAGTGTTGGGTCACATAACTCAGCCTCATCTCTGATAGTTACATCGTCATACTGAGGATGAACCTCTTTCAGTTTCAGCAAAGCTCTCACAAGTTTAGACCAAGTCACAGTTTGGAACACCAGATGACCTTTGAAACACAATCGCCTCTTCAGCTTCACTCTCATCACTTGAGATTCACTTCTCAGTCTGGGTAAAGCATTGACTGTTTCCGGAACTTCAGTAGGAACAAACAACATTACCTTGAACAGCTCCTTGTTGACCTTTAGG
Source organism: Synanceia verrucosa (assembly GCA_029721515.1). Taxonomy (NCBI): domain Eukaryota; kingdom Metazoa; phylum Chordata; class Actinopteri; order Perciformes; family Synanceiidae; genus Synanceia; species Synanceia verrucosa. The sequence goes on from CM056554.1 coordinate 22,414,727, forward strand.
AAGTGGGATAATCTTTGCAAACGTGATACACTTAGCAACAAGATGTCTCTCCAAGATGTTCAAATCTTTCAGTTCCGGTGGAATATCTGCAAGCTTTAAGTTGTTAGCTGTAGCAAGGGGAGGCATTCTACTGTTTTTAAGATGCTCATGACAAGTGTGACATATCCACTCTGTCTTTCTCTCATTGGGTACTGTACAAGGTTGAGAATTAGGACATTCATCACCACATGAACATGAACAAAGTCACCTGTCAGACAAGTTTCAACAACAAGAGGATTTTTAACATAATTAGCTCTGTTGCAGCGTCGAACTTGATTAGGGAACAACGCTCTGTGGCAAACTGAACAAACATAAGTCGGACCTTTTTTTATTTCTGATTGAAAAACTTTCACAGCTTCTCTGATAAGACTGTCATCTGTTTGGTTTTGTTGAGTCTCATCTATTTGGTTCTTTTGTCTGTTCAAACATTTGTACTTTTGTATTATTTTCATTTCTCTCCACATGATATTTCTTAGTTAATGTTAGGTATTTACTTCTCATGACTCGTCTCATTGTTTCTCTTTGCTTCGTTCTGAATTCAGGGTTGTTGGCATAGCGATGGGTGACAAGACTTTTGAGTTTGTCTGAAAAGGGCATTCAGGCGATAGCTGGAAGTTATGCGTGACTTCTGTCTCAGCTTAAAGCCAGCGTCTTGACTATAACGATTGGTCATATGATCTTTGTCTTGGCTTAAAGTCAGTATCTTGACTGTAACGATTTCTGATGTCAAATTTTCGTCTCAGCTGGAAGTTTGAGTCCTGTTGACATCAAGCAGTTGTTTTTTCAGTCTTTCTCTTTCTACACTCAACATTTTGTCTGTAACGATGGATTTCTTTAGATTTTTTCTGTTTCTTCACACTTTCATCTTTAGCATATCTTTCTCTGCGTTTCTTGTTTTTAGCCATCTCTTTAATTTTCTGCCTTCTGTTTCTTTCATCATTTTTGCTCTGTTTCTTCTTCAAAGCCACAAGTCTTCTTTTAATCTTTTGCCTTTGCTGTTTTGAATATTTAGACAGATCTTTTACATTACTCAGTCTTGGTATATCTGATGTCACGTCAGCACAGGGTGTGGACTCTGTAACCGAACATGAAGGCACATACATTTCAGTTTCAACCTCTGGAACACTGTGATGCTCCTGCTCTTTCTTATGTGCATCATCAACATCATTGGACTGTACACGTGGCACATTTTCATCCACACAAACTTCATCCACACTCTGAAAAGTCACAGGCATCAGCTCATAAGGAGCGTCTGGGCTGGCACCAAGCATTTGGAAAACTGTGACAAGCTTGTTGATCATATCACTCAGATGAGTGAAGGTAAACATGACAGCTGTTCCTGTACCTGTACCCCATGGGCCATGAGGTAAACCATCAGGTCGTCGAGAGTGAGGATCAAAGAAGCCGTACTTTCCTTGTTGGTCTCTGAAAACAGCGATGCACTGGGAAGCCATGATCAACAGAGCATAATTCACATCTGAAGACAGGCACTGTAGTCTGTTTGAGAGGTTCAGGAAAGCTCCACCTGTTGCAAACATTCCAACCATTGTTTCACACTTTGTCATTATGTATTGTTGGCTGTGGCCAAAAACAGTGTCAAGAAGCTCTTCAGTGGTCAAGTGTGAATGAACTGCCCGTTCATCAGCAATCAGCTGATTCATAACAAGCGTATACATTGTATTGCCTTTATCTAAGACATGATCAAGATCTGCACTTCTCAGGTGTCCCAAATCATGAAGGAATGCAAGAAAAGTAGCAGAGTTACAGGTGTACTGACTGTTGTTTGAGTCAAAATATTTCCCATGTGCCTGACTATGGGATGCCAGCACACATGTCACAGTAGCATTAGAAGATTCAGGTACATTTACTTCTCTGTTGGTCGCAGGTGGAGTACTCACTATTTGTTCAGATGCTGTAGACTTTAGAAAGTCATCAAACTTCTGCCACCGTACCTTGGCAGCTTGAGATTTCTGTTAGAGGTTAGATTTCTCAAAGGTACTTTTTCTCAAGTGTACTGTTTTTCGTCTCTGGAATCCAATCTCTGACCTTTGACACAAAAATCACACTGTCTTTGTCAGAATAGATACACCTCTCTCCTAACCGATCCATCAGATCATACAACATAAGACGTGCATATGCCGCGTCATGGCCCCGATGAATATGTTGTTTTTGGTTTTAGCAGCTTGTGCTACAGCGTGTCGCCACTGAACAAGTGCCACACTATCAGATACGAAGGAAAACTGTCTCACGTCATACTCATCGTTAAACATGTAGCGGGCAAATTGTTCAGGATCTGTCACCAACTCACATGTTGCCTGATTTTCATGCATGGAAAAACGACCCCACAATGAATTAAGCAACAGCTTGTTGAGGCTTCGCACAGCTTTGTTGACAGTGATTTTTTTTCAGGATTTAGTTGGATTCCCTCCCTCACATAATAATCCTGGAAGTATTTTTGCTTTAGATTCTTCGTCTTTTGCAAAACTAGGGTACCCTGAAGCCTCCTGTTTTCACTGTAAGAAAGTCTTGACATAGCCTTTAAAGAGACTGTTGCTCTTCTCAGCAAAATGCCACACTTGGTTTATTTTGGACACTACATACCCTTTTTCTGTTGCCTTTTGGACCCCGAGACTGACCCAAGTTGCTGAAAGGGATCTTTCAGAATCAGAGCGATTGTCTTCACATGTTTGGTTTTCAGTCGCTGCACGTGTGCGACACAAAGGGAACATAAGCTTGTTGTTGTATCGGTATGGCAGTACAGGGTGATACAAACCTCGGGGTGGTAACACCAAAGTATTTGTCAATGGACTCAAAATCATGGAATATTATTTTGGGGTGACCGATGGGGTAGCTTTTATGCTCTTGAACGGTGGGGTACAGCGATGTAAAATCATAATAATGAATTTTCTCACCCTCCGCGACTTTGTGATAGAGCTTGTACGCGTTGGTACGACCCCCAAACAAAGCTTTTCGTGGGTCAAGTCTTTCGGGAGCGTCATAGTTTTTCAAAAAGTCCTGCAGTCTCTGATTTGTTGTTTTGACTCGTTCCCATTCTCATTCCCACATTACCTGCAAGTGTAATTTGTGTGTCTGCCTAAGACTAGTCAGTTTTTCTTTGAATTGTCTGGGGGTGTAGCACTTTGAACAACCATGCCAGAAACGTCCGGCAAACTCATATGCAGTGCGCACACCGTCCCTTTCACAAAACCCATCAACAGGGTATGGTCCAAAGTGTTTCTCGCCGTGGTTTAGAGCATGGCAAATTTCAATATTGTTTTTGTGCGCTTCAAATTCCAACCACTGTATTGACGCATTGGAATATGTTTTGTACTGATTTGTGTATGCATCGTTGTGGGTTAACGCCAACGTGTCAGGCGTCACGATAGACGATGCAGGCTTTGCGTAAAACAACAACAACGTCGTTGATACCATAGGAATGTAGCTCAAATTGGAAATCAAACACGTCATGACGCACTGTGTTGTACCACTGTAAAAACTCTGCCCCTTCTTTCTCTGACATGTTGTCATAGCCATAATAATATGGGTCAGTTAGGCCCTACATAGTTGGCATTTTCAGTCGTGTTGAACAGGTGTGGGAAGTAGCCTTTTTAGGAATCTTCAAAACCTAAGGCTGCGGGAGTTATGTGCAGCTGATTGGCAGCATATCTAAGAAGACCACTGTGGGAATGCAGCCCTTCTCTCCCCTCTACTGCCAAGGATCAGTCCTCATTCCACCTGGCAAGACCTTCCACCAGGTAGGCCTGGAAAAAGGTGTCACTGGCCAGTGTTCCTGAGAAACATTACACATTGCAACATTAGACTGGGTAGAATTTTCTTTACAAGTTATAAATTACTTTTTTTTTTTTTTTTTTTTTAATCTTACGGGGAGAACTTCAAGTGTACGTTTTTATTTGCCTGGGATGAATATATTCATGTGCAGGTGGAAGTTTTCCAAGGAAGTAGAGCCTCTTGCACAGCGGTAAGTTGGGAGAATATGTCCTGCCTTCTTGATTGTCCCAGTCTCCAGCTTTACGCTCAAACCTTAGAGGGTCCTGGAGGCATGGCAGATGCTTTTGTTGGGCCTTCCATATTTCTGCCATCCTGGCAGAGTTGACGAGAGGAACTCCAAGGGTGTTGCAGTCTCTGTCTCCATCATATGCCCTGATTAATTCAGATAGCATGTGCAGGGGTGTCGTAGTGGGGGGGAAAATGGACCTGCCCA
>CM056554.1:22419487-22451487 GCA_029721515.1 Synanceia verrucosa
AAATATTACCCCAAATCAACTATCTCTTCTCCATGATCCCATTTAAACCCACAACAAAATGGTTCCAAACATTAGATTCAGCTATCGGTAAATTCTACTCAAAGAACGCTACAATCAGCCTGGCTACTCTCCAGAAGAATAAGTCTGAAGGTGGACTGGAGGCTCCCAATTTTCTGCATTACTACCTAGCTAATCAGTTACAATACCTTATCAAGTGGATCCATCCACAGGAAGAATATAACTCCTGGATGGAACTAGAACAGTTAGACTGCAACCATATTAAACTCGCTGATCTACCCTTTATCACCTCTGTTCTTAAAAACATTCCTGCTTCAAGAATCCCTTTGATCGCCTCCACACTGTCTGCATGGTGGAGAGCCCTTGAAATCACAGGTTCACCACTTCAACCCAGTATACTCTCACCAATCTGGTACAACCCAGACTTTGTAAACAATAAAACCCCTCTCTATCTCAGTACATGGGCAGAGAAGGGGGTCACCCATCTCCATCACCTCCTCCAAGATAACATATTTATGACATACACAGACTTATTCCAAACCTTTGGAATAAGGAATGGACATTTTCTCCAATACCTGCAGGTAAAGAAAACAATTACAAAGACAATCCCAACACTTCAGTCCACCTCTCAGCCACCTGATTTACAGCCACCTGACTTTATCAAATACATCACCAAATTGTTCCCCAAAAATAAGAAAAACCTCTCAAAAATGTATAGTTTCCTCTCAAAGACAGACTCTATACATTTACCAATCCGAAAATGGGAGAAAGATTTATCCATGCCCTTAGACCATGATTTTTGGACTCAGATCTGTGGAAAACATTTAGCATGACAAAAAATACTAACCTACAACTGATCCAATTTAAGGTTCTCCACAGAGCACACGTAACACAGTATAAAATGTATAAAATGGGTTTCTCACAGTCTGACTTGTGCACCCAATGCACTCAAAAAACTACTGATACTTATTTTCATGCACTGTGGCTATGTTCTCCTGTATTTCAATTCTGGGCAACAGTAACACAGAAACTCTCTTCTATTTTGGACTGCAGGATCCCACAATCTCCTCGTGACGGTCTGGCTGGCTCTGGGGGTGTGGGGCAGGAGGGTGCTTCCCGGTTCCTTTCCTGCCCGCGTCCCTCCTCTCTCTCCTCTCCTGCCTGCCTGCTCCTCCTCCCCTCTCCGTCCCCGGGTGTCTGGGGGTCCTCGTCGCTGGTGGGGTTGGCTTGGGGGCCGGGGGCTCTCTTCTGGGGGGGTGTTGGGGGGTGTGGGTGCTCTGGCCCGCACGTGCTCAGGCAATCGCCTGGGCCCGCATATCACCACTGGAGTTCCAAGCTCAGCTTGCTCGATCCTCGATCCGGGTCCGACGCTGCTCCTGGGCTGTGATGGGGCCAAGCCGGATGGGGGCTTGTTCCGTTCCTCAGCGGAGCTTGTCTCCTCGTGCTGGGGGTGGTGGGGCGTATCAGTGTTACGGTGGGTCGGGGGCCTCCTCGCACACAAGGGGGCATCCCGGGCTTGGGAGCGATCTGGGTCCGCCCGGTGGGGATTGTTTGCCGGCGGCGCTGGCTTGCGCATCTGGCTCCCGGCTGGTGAAGTGCGACGATCGATCCTTTTTCGGCTGTGCTGGTTGGTCGCTGCATCTCTAATTCTGCATGGCTGCTGGGGCCCTGCTCTGAGGCTGCAGCTTTCAGGGTCATGGTGTTGGTGGGGCCTGCTGGTTTGTGTGGGATTTCCTGGCCACTGGCCTCTTGATCCTGGGGGCCCAGTGCTCCAGGAGCTATGCCCATCTCGTCTCACTCCCCTTGGCGGCTCTGTTCCCATGGGCCGGGTCCACACCAGACTGCCTCTTAATGTGCACTTCACATATCTTGCACCTCACTATACATAGTCACATTTAGGCACATATAGGGACTCAACACATAGGGCTTTGAAGACAGGTGGGGGTGAGGACGGTGGGAGATTTGGTGGTGCAGTAATTGCAGTGCTCCAGGGCACTGTAGTCTTCCCTCTCCCACCCACTTGCCCCCTGCTCTTCAATTTTAATACAGTAAACACACTCACGCTTTTGGGGGTTTGGGGTGGCTTGGGGTTCGGATTAGGGTTGGCTGCAGGTACCCTTATCCTGCAGCCCTCTGTTCTTCCCCTGCAGCCTCTCCTGCCCTTCCAACTTTTAATGCACCACATTACACACAGGGTAGCACGAACCACGTTTTGGGTGATAGGCTTCCTCGTCTGGAACCGGGGAAGCCCATAAATAGGTTGGGATCACTAAATTAAATTAATGGCCATTCTGGTGGGACCTGCCCCCTCGAATCTCGGGGCTGCGAGGGGGAGGTTGGGGGCCTGGGGTCCCTTGCAGCTATGGTGGGCCCCTGATGCTGTGGCCTCAGTGGCGGTGCCACGGCAGCTGTGTTTTGGGGATGTGGTGGCTGGTCAGTATGGTCGGGGGCTGGTGGTGGGCTCTTTGCTGGCCGGGGTTGGGTGAGTGGGTCGGCGCGTGCGGTTGCTGCTCCCTGATTGGTGGATTCGCCCTGCTCTCGCCCGTGCTCTCGGTTGTCTCTGTGGGTGGGGTGGGGCTCCTGTCGGATTCATGGTGGCACTGGTCCGTCCCCCGCTTTTCCCTCTCCCTTTCTCTCCTCGCCCACACTGGCCCCATGGTTTGCGTTCGCCCGGCTTCGGTCGCCTTCTGGATGCCGCCCGGTGATGGCCTGCTGCGTGCGGGCCCGGTGCTCCCTCGCTCTCGTCCCCCCTCCCTCCGGAGGGGAGCGCTCGGTTCGCGGGTCTTGCCTCATGGGCGGCGGTGGCCTCCTGTCTCCCCGGGTGTTGGGGTGGCTGGGGGGGTGTGGGCGGGGGGTGGGGGTTGGGGATGGGGGTGGATGGTGGGGTGGTTGGGGTTGGGTGGGCCCTCGTGTCGCTGGCCCCTTGGACCTGTCCTGGCCTCCTGGGAGGTGGTGGTTTCTTTCTCCTCCTGGTCGTTGGATCTGCGTGGTTCTCGGTGGCCCGGGTGGCTCTCTGGGTTTGGCATCGTCGATGCTCCCACTTCCCCGGGTTGTTGTGGACACCTGGCCGATCTGGCCATGAGGGGTCGTGGTAGACGCTCTGGGTTTCGGTGTTCTACACACATGCATGTTTTATCCAGACCTTATTAACTCCTCCCGAGTCACATTGATAAGTACTGATGTGAACTGCTAGTATGTGCCAAATCATTCGTCCGACTTCTCACTAAGGTCATGTTTTCTCCACATACTTCTTTCATTTGTGTTCTTGGTAGCCTACTCTATACGGTTAGGTCCTCCACTACTCTGGTGTTCAATACTGTTGGGTGTTGGGATGAAGGTGTTAGGAATGACACAGTAGCTTACACGTTTTTTTTTATTCCAATAGCACTGCCTGTCTGTAAACTTCACTTTTTGTTTTGTCTTATCTCCCTGTCTGTCATTTATTTCCCCCTCTTATCACCAAGGTGTAGCACGTCCCTCTCTGGCTTATAACAGGAAATTCCAATAAATAAAGTAAGATTAGATTCCAGGGAGATGGTCACATAAAAAAAAGAGAAAAAAAAAAAAAATATTGCTTGTTCTTGTTAGAATTGAGTATAAAATTCATGTTTCAACACAATATAATGAATTTTGGTTATGTTCTGTAGATTCACAATGTATCTGTTTTCTGTGTCTTTTTGGGCTTTTCAGGGCGAGAAAAGCCGTTTGGGGCAGTTTCAGCATGATGTACGCATGGGAAAGCTGATTTACCTCTAGTCTTCATTCAGAAGCATTTTTTTCCACAAAATATTGCTTGTTCTTGTTAGAATTGAGTCAAAACATCATGTTTCAACACGATATAATGAGTTTTGGTTATGTTCTGTAGATTCACAATGTATCTGTTTTCTGTGTCTTTTTGGGCTTTTCAAGGCGAGAAAAGGCGTTTGGGGCAGTTTCAGGGTGATGTACGCTTGGGAAAGCTGATTTACCTGTTTTCTTCAATTTGAAGCAATTTTTCCACAAAATATTGCTTATTATTGTTAGAATTGAGGAGAAACATCATGTTTCAACACGATATAATGAGTTTTGGTTATGATCTGTAGATTCACAATGTATCTGTTTTCTGTGTCTTTTGGGGCTTTTAAAGGCGAGAAAAGGCGTTTGGGGCTTTTTCAGGATGATTTAAGCATGGGAAAGCTGATGTACCTGTATTGTCCATTCAGAAGCATTTTTTCCACAAAATATTGCTTATTCCTGTTAGAATTGAGGAGAAACATGATGTTTCAACACGATATAATAACTTTTGGTTATTTTCTGTCGATTCACAATGTATTTGTTTTCTGTGTCTTTTTGGGCTTTTCAAGGCGAGAAAAGGCGTTGGGGCAGTTTCAGCATGATTTACGCATGGGAAAGCTGATTTACCTTTAGTCTTCCTTCAGAAGCATTTTTTTCCACAAAATATTGCTGAGTCTTGTTAGAATTGAGGAGAAACATCATGTTTCAACACGTTATAATGAGTTTTGGTTATGTTCTGTAGATTCATTATGTATCTGTTTTCTGTGTCTTTTTGGGCTTTTCAAGGCGAGAAAAGGTGTTTGGGGCACTTTCAGGGTGATGTACGCATGGGAAAGCTGATTTACCTGTTTTCTTCAATTTGAAGCAATTTTTCCACAAAATATTGCTTATTCTTGTTAGAATTGAGTAGAAAATGCATGTTTAAACACGATATAATGAATTTTGGTTAGGTTCTGTAGATTCACAATGTATCTGTTTTCTGTGTCTTTTGGGGCTTTTAAAGGCGAGAAAAGGCGTTTGGGGCTTTTTCAGGATGATTTAAGCATGGGAAAGCTGATGTACCTGTATTGTCCATTCAGAAGCATTTTTTCCACAAAATATTGCTTATTCCTGTTAGAATTGAGGAGAAACATGATGTTTCAACACGATATAATAACTTTTGGTTATTTTCTGTCGATTCACAATGTATTTGTTTTCTGTGTCTTTTTGGGCTTTTCAAGGCGAGAAAAGGCGTTGGGGCAGTTTCAGCATGATTTACGCATGGGAAAGCTGATTTACCTTTAGTCTTCCTTCAGAAGCATTTTTTTCCACAAAATATTGCTGAGTCTTGTTAGAATTGAGGAGAAACATCATGTTTCAACACGTTATAATGAGTTTTGGTTATGTTCTGTAGATTCATTATGTATCTGTTTTCTGTGTCTTTTTGGGCTTTTCAAGGCGAGAAAAGGTGTTTGGGGCACTTTCAGGGTGATGTACGCATGGGAAAGCTGATTTACCTGTTTTCTTCAATTTGAAGCAATTTTTCCACAAAATATTGCTTATTCTTGTTAGAATTGAGTAGAAAATGCATGTTTAAACACGATATAATGAATTTTGGTTAGGTTCTGTAGATTCAAAATGTATCTGTTTTCTGTGTCTTTTTGGGCTTTTCAAGGCGAGAAAAGGTGTTTGGGGCATTTTCAGGATGATTTAAGCATGGGAAAGCTGATTTACCTCTAGTCTTCATTCAGAAGCATTTTTTCCACAAAATATTGCTTGTTCTTGTTAGAATTGAGTCGAAACATCATGTTTCAACACGATATAATGAGTTTTGGTTATGTTCTGTAGATTCACAATGTATCTGTTTTCTGTGTCTTTTTGGGCTTTTCAAGGCGAGAAAAGGTGTTTGGGGCACTTTTAGGGTGATGTACGCATGGGAAAGCTGATATACCTCTATTGTCCATACAGAAGCATTTTTTCCACAAAATATTGCTGATTCTTGTTAGAATTGAGTCGAAACATGATGTTTCAACACGATATAATGAGTTTTGGTTATGTTCTGTAGATTCACAATGCGTCTGTTTTCTGTGTCTTTTTGGGCTTTTCAAGGCGAGAAAAGGCGTTGGGGCAGTTTCAGCATGATTTACGCTTGGGAAAGCTGATTTACCTGTTTTCTTCAATTTGAAGCAATTCTTCCAGAAAATATTGCTTGTTCTTGTTAGAATTGAGTAGAAAATTCATGTTTCAACACGTTATAATGAGTTCTGGTTATGTTCTGTAGATTCACAATGTATCTGTTTTCTGTGTCTTTTTGGGCTTTTCAAGACGAGAAAAGCCGTTTGGGGCAGTTTCAGCATGATTTACGCATGGGAAAGCTGATTTACCTCTAGTCTTCATTCTGAATCATTTTTTCCACAAAATATAGCTTGTTCTTTTTAGAATTGAGTCGAAACATGATGTTTCAACACGATATAATGAGATTTGGTTATGTTCTGTAGATTCACAATGTATTTGTTTTCTGTGTCTTTTTGGGCTTTTCAAGGCGAGAAAAGGCGTTTGGGGCAGTTTCAGGGTGATGTACGCTTGGGAAAGCTGATTTACCTGTTTTCTTCAATTTGAAGCAATTTTTCCACAAAATAATGCTTATTATTGTTAGAATTGAGGAGAAACATCATGTTTCAACACGATATAATGAGTTTTGGTTATGATCTGTAGATTCACAATGTATCTGTTTTCTGTGTCTTTTGGACAATAGAGGTAAATCAGCTTTCCCATGCGTAAATCATGCTGAAACTGCCCCAAACGCCTTTTCTCGCCTTGAAAAGCCCAAAAAGACACAGAAAACAGATACATTGTGAATCTACAGAACATAACCAAATCTCATTATATCGTGTTGAAACATCATGTTTCGACTCAATTCTAAAAAGAACAAGCTATATTTTGTGGAAAAAATGATTCAGAATGAAGACTAGAGGTAAATCAGCTTTCCCATGCGTAAATCATGCTGAAACTGCCCCAAACGGCTTTTCTCGTCTTGAAAAGCCCAAAAAGACACAGAAAACAGACACACTGTGAATCTACATAACATAACCAAAACTCATTATATCAAGAACAAGCAATATTTCGAAGAAAAAAATGCTTCTGAATGGACAATAGAGGTAAATCAGCTTTCCCATGCGTAAATCATGCTGAAACTGCCCCAAACATCTTTTCTCGTCTTGAAAAGCCCAAAGACTGAAAACAGATACATTGTGAATCTACAGAACATAACCAAAATTAAATATATCGTGTTGAGACATGAATTTTCTACTCAATTCTAACAAGAACAAGCAATATTTTGTGGAAGAATTGCTTCAAATTGAAGAAAACAGGTAAATCAGCTTTCCCAAGCGTAAATCATCCTGAAACTACCCCAAACGCCTTTTCTCGCCTTGAAAAGCCCAAAAAGACACAGAAAACAGATACATTGTGAATCTACAGAACATAACCAAATCTCATTATATCGTGTTGAAACATCATGTTTCTACTCAATTCTAACAAGAACAAGCAATATTTTGTGGAAAAAATGCTTCTGAATGGACAATAAAGGTAAATCAGCTTTCCCATGCGTAAATCATGCTGAAACTGCCCCAAACGCCGTTTCTCGCCTTGAAAAGCCCAAAAAGACAAAGAAAACAGACACACTGTGAATCTACATAACATAACCAAAACTCATTATATCAAGAACAAGCAATATTTCGAAGAAAAAATTGCTTCTGAATGGACAATAGAGGTAAATCAGCTTTCCCATGCGTAAATCAGGCTGAAACTGCCCCAAACGCCTTTTCTCGCCTTGAAAAGCCCAAAAAGACACAGAAAACAGATACATTGTGAATCTACAGAACACAGATACATTGTGAATCTACAGAACATAACCAAATCTCATTATATCGTGTTGACACATCATGTTTTGACTCAATTCTAACAAGAATCAGCAATATTTTGTGGAAAAAAATGCTTCTGAATGAAGACTAGAGGTAAATAAACTTTCCAATGCGTAAATCATGCTGAAACTGCCCCAAACGCCTTTTCTCGCCTTGAAAAGCCCAAAAAGACACAAAAAACATATACATTGTCACTCTACAGAACATAACCAAAACTCATTATATTGTGTCGAAACATGATGTTTCTCCTCAATTCTAACAAGAACAAGCAATATTTTGTGGAAGAATTGCTTCGAAATTGAAGAACATAGGTTTTTCAGCTTTCCCATGCGTAAATCATGCTGAAACTGCCCCAAACGCCTTTTCTCGCCTTGAAAAGCCCAAAAAGACAAAGAAAACAGACACATTGTGAATCTACAGAACATAACCAAAACTCATTATATCAAGAACAAGCAATATTTCGAAGAAAAAATTGCTTCTGAATGGACAATAGAGGTAAATCAGCTTTCCCATGCGTAAATCAGGCTGAAACTGCCCCAAACGCCTTTTCGCTCGGGCGCACAGCCGAGTGCGGGGCGTCGTCATTTTATTGGTTTTATTTATTGCATTGGTTTTATTTATTGCATTTATTTGAAGGTGTTCAAAATTGGAGCTAGGTCGTGTTTGTCAAGAAGGTAAGAATGGCTGAGCTAGCGGAGTTTTTTGAGAATCCATCGGACAATTTTTTGGATAAATGTACAAAAGAACAACTACTTAAAATCACGGACCACTATAAATTTGAGATACCTGATAAAAGATTAAAAGAAACCGTGAAGTCTATTTTGAAAGCCAATTGATATGTTACCTGTTGCCACGGAGTCTCTGGTTAAGGAGCAAGCTTCTGCTGTCCATTTACCTCCGTCGTTTACAACAAACAGTGCTTTGACATTTGACCAGCAAAAGGAACTACTTTTACTCCAACTTGAACATGATAAAATAAAACATAATGCAAATATTGCAAAGGAATTAGAAATGGAGAAAATGCGTCGTCAAACAGAACATGCCAAGTTGTCTTTGGAGCAGGCCAAATTAGAGTTGCTAAAATCAGGGAATGTGCCAGGAGGTAGTATTGGATTCGACATTGGAAGTCCTTTGTTACCTGCGCGGGCTCAAGATAGTTTTGATGTGCTCGGTAATCTTAGATTTTTGCCGAAGTTTAATGAGAGAGAGCCAGAAAACGTTTTCATATTGTTCGAGCGCATAGCTGATGCCCGAATTGGCCGGACTCTGCTCGCGTTTTGATGCTTCAATGCGTATTGACGGGTAAAGCGCAAGAGGCATATTCTTCACTGCCTGTTTCCCAATGTAACGATTATGAGGGTGTGAAGTCAGCAGTATTAAAAGCATATGAATTGGTTCCCGAGGCGTATAGGCAACGATTTAGATCATGGAAAAAAAGTGAGAAACAAACACATTTGGAATATGCACGGGATTTGAACGCACACTTTCAACGCTGGTGTATAGCTTTGCAAGTGGATACTTATGACAAGCTCGCAGATTTGGTGGTTTTAGAACAATTTAAGAACTCAGTCCCTGAAGTGATTGCTACTTATGTTAATGATCACAAGGTAACTACTGCTATGGCTGCTGCTGAGCTTGCGGATGATTATGTGTTGACACATAAGTGTAGTTTTGGCACACGTTATATTGATGGGCAGGACACCAACATGAGTGGGGCTAGTTTGTTTCAAAAGATCGTAGTCTTCAGGTTCAGAATGCAGATAAAATTTGTCACTTTTGTCGTAAGAGAGGCCACTGGAAAGCAGACTGTTACGCTCTCAAAGCTAAAACTAAAAGTGGAGCAGTGGTTCAGCCGAAAGGTGCTTGCTCAGTTATGACGATGCCTGCAATTCCTCTCTTAAGTGATGCCTGCACTTCCTCTCTTAAGTGCTGCAAGTACAGAGGTGGATACGGAGTTAGAGCAACTTGAAGTCTTTTTGCCTTTTATGTCAGATGGATTTGTTTCTCTGACAGGAAGCACTGAGATAGTGCCGGTAAAAATACTGCGTGACACTGCGGCTGTTGGCTCGTTTATACATGCATCTGTATTGACTTTTTCTCCAGAAAGTGATACGGGTAGTTGTCTTCCTGTATTGTGTATGGGCATGAAAGTGCTAAATGTACCACTGCATAAAATCAAGCTATATTCTGATTTGTATATGGGAGAAATGGAGGTTGGTGTGCGCCCGGCGTTGCCAATTAAGGGCATTACGCTCATACTGGGTAATGGAGTGGCAGGTAGTCATGTGTGGGCTAATAGTCAGACACCACCTCCTGTTTCCTCGGTGCCGTTAATCGATAGTCAATCAAATGAGACTGAGATATAATCGGTTCGGGTGGGTTTGCGGCGTGCGCAGTGACGCGTGCCATGACACCATCCACTAGTGACAAGCGGAGTGACGAAAACGGTGTGGGTAATATGGTAGAGCTGTCTGCGTTTTCGTTGGCCGATCTACCGCTTTCGATTTCCAGGGAGGACCCTGTAAGGGAGCAGCTGGCAATGTGTCATTGAAATGTTTATTTAGCCAGGTTCTTCCCATGGAGGATGAAAAAGACAGGTTGTGGGGTTATTTTGTGCGTGACTCTATGTTGATCAGGAAGTGGGTGCCTCGCGGTGAAAATTTTGTTGGTGATCCCGTTTATCAGGTGGTGATCCCGGCTAAATTCCGCGCAACCGTGTTAAGACTGGCGCACGATGAAGCTGGGCATTGTGGTGTGGGGAAAACATATGATCGGGTTTTACGCCATTTTTTTGGCCGAAACTTAAGAAGGATGTTTCCACTTATGTTAAAACATGCCACATGTGCCAACTGACAGGCAAACCTAATCAAAGAATTCCACCAGCTCCATTATTCCCTATTCCAGCTCTGAGCCAGCCTTTCGAGCACATTATAATTGACTGTGTAGGTCCGTTGACGCGCTCTAAATCCGGTGCCACTCATCTCCTCACTAAAATGTGTCAAAGTACGCGTTATCCAGCAGCTTATCCACTACGAACGATAACTGCGAGGGCAGTGGTGCGCGCTCTGTCCCAATTCATGTCCATCTTTGGTATTCGAGAATAATTCAGTCCGATCAGGGATCGAATTTTTCCTCTCACCTTTTCGCTCAGGTATTAAAGCTTCTGCATGTTAAGCACAACAAGGCATCTGCCTACCACGCACAAAGTCAAGGTGCGCTGGAACGATTTCACCAGACCTTGAAGGCACTGTTACGCGCATATTGTACAGAGATGGGGGCAGACTGGGAGGAAGGTTTGCCGTGGCTGATGTTGTCTGCTCGGGAGGTGACCCAGGACAGCACGGGGTTCAGTCCCAATGACTTGGTATTTGGCCATACAGTTCGTGGCCCGTTAACTATGCTGTATGATAACTTAGATAACCGTGAACCACCTGCTAATTTCATTAATTATGTCAACGCTTTTCGGCATAGGTTGTATGTGTCAGGTCAAATGGCCAAACAAAACTTATCGGCTGAGCAAGCCAAAATGAAAGGTCTGTATGATAGGCGCGTAGAATGCAGAGTTTTTAAGGAAGGAGATCAGGTTTTAGCTTTGTTACCAATTATAAGTTCTCCATTTCAAGCTAAATTCTCTGGTCCATATACGGTGATGAAACAAGTGTCTGAATTGAATTATATTATTTCCACTCCAGATCGCAAAAAATCCAGTCACTTATGCCACATTAACCTTTTAAAACCGTATTATACCCGTGTGGTCCCCAAAGGCGATGAAGAGGATAAATCTCTGCCCAGCAACGTGAGTCCTGCATGCCTGGTGGGGAGGGTGTCGGAGGTTTGTGTTCCTCATTCTGTGGGGACGGAGGTAGAGGATGGTTTTCTCCCGTTGGATCCCGCTGTGCTGCAGGGTCGCTTAAGAAATTCTGAATTACTAACAAAATTGGATGTTATGTTGTGCCATTTGCCAGATCAGGAGAGGGAAGAGTTGTCTGTCTTGATTAAGGATTTCCTCTGCCTGTTTGATGATATTCCTTCTCGGACTCATGTGATTGAGCATGAGATCGGTGTGGGAGAGGCCATGCCAATCAAACAGAGGTTTTACCGAGTGCACCCAGAGAAACGAAAATATTTGGATGCAGAAGTAAATTATATGTTGGATCATGGCATTGCAGGGCCGTTATCTTCCAGCTGGGCCTCACCGTCTATCATGGTGCCAAAATCATATAACACGCCTCGTTTCTGCACTGATTTTCGCAAGGTTAACGCAGTCACTAAGCCTGATGCTTTCCCTCTTCCTCGAATGGAAGATTGCATAGATCAGATGGGCCAGGCCAAGTATGTGAGTAAATTTGATCTTCTTAAAGGGTACTGGCAGGTTCCTCTGACGCCACGAGCACGAGAGATCAGTGCTTTTGTGACACCTAACGGGCTTTCTTCCTACAATGTTATGCCCTTCGGGTTGCGAAATGCACCAGCAACTTTTCAGAGATTGATGGTGAAGGTTTTGGGTGATCTTGAGGGATGCACTGTGTACTTGGATGACGTGGTGGTTTATTTTGATACTTGGTGTTCACATTTGGAAAGTATTCGTGCCCTGTTCTGCCGGTTAGCTGAGGCCCATCTGACTGTGAATCTAGCAAAATGCGAGTTTGCGAAGGCATCTGTGACATATTTGGGCTGGGTTGTCGGTCATGGAGAAATCCGTCCGGTGCAGGCCAAAGTGCGAGCTGTCCAGGATTACCCTGTTCCTGAAAATAAAAAAGACCTTATGCGTGTCCTTGGGCTTGTTGGATACTACAGAAGTTTTTGTCAGAACTTTGCTGAGGTTGTGGCGCCTCTTACTGACTTGTTGAGGGCAAATGCTGTTTTTGATTGGACTTTAACCTGTCAGCAGGTTGATAGGATTAAGGAGATACTGTGCAGTGACCCCGTCTTAGCTGCTCCGCGATCTGATAGACCTTTTTCGCTGCAGGTTGATGCCAGCCATGTCGGAGCAGGATCAGTCCTGGTGCAAGTTGACGATGGGGGAGTTGAGAGGCCAGTGTGTTTCTTCTCTAAGAAGTTCTACTCTTATCAGGTGAATTATTCCACCATAGAGAAGGAAGCGCTAGCTCTGATTTGGTCGTTAAAACATTTTGAGGTGTATGTAGTGTTGTTCCGGTGTTGTTCCGGTGATCGTTTACACCGATCATAACCCTTTGACTTTTCTGTCTTCCTTAAAATGTCCAAACCCTCGTCTGATTAGGTGGTCACTGATGCTGCAGTCATATTGGCTTGATATAAGATATATAAAAGGCTCAGATAATGTAGTGGCAGATGCATTGTCTCGAGCTCCCCAGTTGGAAAGTATTGAGTGGTTATCTGTTATTTTACCTCTTTATTCTTGTTCCTTCTTTGTCCTCTTCAAATGCTTCCAAAGGGTACCCAGTTGCTGAGGGCTGAGTTATGGTGTCAAGTGGTGATGTTGGTGGGTAACAGACAATCATCAGGTCGGTAGGTAGCTGTTCCATCTAGGTTGCATATTTCTTCCTCAAGATAATGTTGAAAAACATTTTCTTGTATATTTCTCCAGGATATTGTATTGTACGTATTGTTTTGTTGTTACTGCACTTTTGTAAATATTAGGCCTACCTGCTTAAAATGTTATTTGTTCACCCGACTAGCTTGGGATATTGGTTTCCGTGAAAAAGACACAGAAAACAGATACATTGTGAATCTACACAACATAACCAAAACTCATTATATCGTGTAGAAACATCATGTTTCGACTCAATTCTAACAAGAATCAGCAATATTTTGTAGAAAAAATGTTTCTGAATGGACAATAGAGGTAAATCAGCTTTCCCATGCTTAAATCATCCTGAAACTGCCCCAAACGCCTTTTCTCGAATTGAAAAGCCCAACAAGACACAGAAATCCGATACATTGTGAATCTACAGAACATAACGAAAACTCATTATATCGTGTTGAATCATGATCTTTCTACCCAAATCTAACAAGAATAAGCAATATTTTGTGGAAAAAATGCTTCTGAATGGACAAGGGAGGTAAATCAGCTTTCCCATGCGTAAATGATGCTGCAACATCATGGGTCGACTCAATTCTAACAAGAATAAGTAATATTTTATGGAAAATTTGCTTCAAATAGAAGAAAACAGGTAAATCAGCTTCCCATGCTAAAATCATCCTGAAAAGGCCCCAAACGCCTTTTCTCGCCTTGAAAAGCCCAAAAAGACACAGAAAACAGATACATTGTGAATCTACAGAACATAGCCGAAACTCATTATATCGTTTTCAAACATCATGTTTCGACTAAATTCTAACAAGAATAAGGAAAACTCATTGGATGATTTACGCATGGGAAAGCTGATTTACCTGTTTTCTTCAATTTAAAGAAAAATTTTCGACAAAATATTGCTTATTCTTGTTAGAATTGAGGAGAAACATCATGTTTCAACACGATATAATGAGTTTTGGTTATGTTCTGTAGATTCAAAATGTATCTGTTTTCTGTGTCTTTTTGGGCTTTTCAACGCGAGAAAAGGCGTTTGGGGCAGTTTCAGCAAGATTTACGCATGGGAAAGCTGATTTACCTCTAGTCTTCCTTCAGAAGCATTTTTTTCCACAAAATATTGCTGATTCTTGTTAGAATTGAGTCGAAACATGATGTTTCTACACGATATAATGAGTTTTGGTTATGTTCTGTAGATCCACAATGTATCTGTTTTCTTTGTCTTTTTGGGCTTTTCAAGACGAGAAAAGGCGTTTGGGGCAGTTTCAGGGTGATTTACGCATGGGAAAGCTGATTTACCTGTTTTCGTCAATTTGAAGCATTTTTACCACAAAATATTGCTGATTCTTGTTGGAATTGAGTCGAAACATGATGTTTCTACACGATATAATGAGTTTTGGTTATGTTCTGTAGATTCACAATATATCTTTCTTCTGTGTCTTTTTGGGCTTTTCAAGGCGAGAAAAGGTGTTTGCGGCATTTTCAGGATGATTTAAGCATGGGAAAGCTGAATACCTGTGTTCTTCAATTTGAAGCAATTCTTCCACAAAATATTGCTTGTTCTTGTTAGAATTGAGTCAAAACATCATGTTTCAACACGATATAATGAGTTTTGGTTATGTTCTGTAGATTCACAATGTATCTGTTTTCTGTGTCTTTTTGGGCTTTTCAACGCGAGAAAAGGCGTTTGGGGCAGTTTCAGCAAGATTTAAGCATGGGAAAGCTGATTTAACTCAATTCTTCTTTCAGAAGCACTTTTTCCACAAGATATTGCTTATTTTTGTTAGAATTGAGTCGAAACATGATGTTTCAACACGATATAATGAGTTTTGGTTATGTTCTGTAGATTCACAATGTATCTGTTTTCTGTGTCTTTTTGGGCTTTTCAAGGCGAGAAAAGGCGCTTGATGCATTATCAGGATGATTTAAGCATGGGAAAGCTGATTTACCTCTAGTCTTCATTCAGAAGCATTTTTTCCACAAAATATTGCTTGTTCTTGTTAAAATTGAGTCGAAACATCATGTTTCAACAGGATATAATGAGTTTTGGTTATGTTCTGTAGATTCACAATGTATCTGTTTTCTGTGTCTTTTTGGGCTTTTCAGGGCGAGAAAAGGTGTTTGGGGTACTTTTAGGGTGATGTACGCATGGGAAAGCTGATATACCTCCATTGTCCATTCAGAAGCATTTTTTCCACAAAATATTGCTGATTCTTGTTAGAATTGAGTAGAAAATGCATGTTTCAACACGATATAATGAATTTTGGTTAGGTTCTGTAGATTCACAATGTATCTGTTTTCTGTGTCTTTTTGGGTTTTTCAAGGCGAGAAAAGGTGTTTGGGGCAGTTTTAGCATGATTTACGCTTGGGAAAGCTGATTTACCTCTAGTCTTCATTCAGAAGCATTTTTTCCACAAAATATTGCTGATTCTTGTTAGAACTGAGTCGAAACATGAAGTTTCAACACGATATAATGAGTTTTGGTTATGTTCTGTAGATTCACAATGTATCTGTTTTCTGTGTCTTTTTGGGCTTTTCAAGGCGAGAAAAGGAGTTTGGGGCAGTTTCAGCATGATGTACGCATGGGAAAGCTGATTTATCTGTTTTCTTCAATTTGACGCAATTTTTCCACAAAATATTGCTTATTCTTGTTAGAATTGAGTCGAAACATCATGTTTCAACAGGATATAATGAGTTTTGGTTATGTTCTGTAGATTCACAATGTATCTGTTTTCTGTGTCTTTTTGGGCTTTTCAGGGCGAGAAAAGGCGTTTGAGGCATTATCAGGATGATTTACGCATGGGAAAGTTGATTTACCTCCAGTCTTCATTCAGAAGCATTTTTTCCACAAAATATTGCTGATTCTTGTTAGAATTGAGTAGAAAATTCATGTTTCAACACGATTTAATGAGTTTTGGTTATGTTCTGTAGAGTGACAATGTATCTGTTTTCTGTGTCTTTTTGGGCTTTTCAGAGCGAGAAAAGGCGTTTGGGGCAGTTTCAGCATGATTTAAGCAAGGGAAAGCTGATTTACCTCTATTGTCCATTCAGAAGCATTTTTTTCCATAAAATATTGCTGATTCTTGGTAGAAATGAGTCGAAACATGATGTTTCAACAAGACATAATGAGTTTTGGTTATGTTCTGTAGATTCACGATGTATCTATTTTGTCGGTCTTTTTGGGCTTTTCAAGACGAGAAAAGGCGTTTCGGGCAGTTTCAGGGTGATTTACGCATGGGAAAGCTGATTTACCTGTTTTCGTCAATTTGAAGCATTTTTACAACAAAATATTGCTGATTCTTGTTAGAATTGAGTAGAAAATTCATGTTTCAACAGGATATAATGAGTTTTGGTTATGTTCTGTAGATTCGCAGTGTATCTGTTTTCTGTGTCTTTTTGGGCTTTTCAGAGCGAGAAAAGGCGCTTGACGCATTATCAGGATGATTTAAGCATGGGAAAGCTGTTTTACCTCTAGTCTTCATTCAGAAGCATTTTTTCCACAAAATATTGCTTATTCTTGTTAGAATTGAGTAGAAAATTCATGTTTCAGCACGATATAATGAGTTTTGGTTATGTTCTGTAGATTCACAATGTATCTGTTTTCTGTGTCTTTTTGGGCTTTTCAGGGCGAGAAAAGGCGTTTGGGGCAGTTTCAGCATGATGTACGCATGGGAAAGCTGATTTATCTGTTTTCTTCAATTTGAAGCAATTTTTCCTCAAAATATTGCTGATTCTTGTTAGAATTGAGTCGAAACATGATGTTTCAACACGATATCATGAGTTTTGGCTATGTACTGTAGATTCAAAATGTATCTGTTTTCTGTGTCTTTTTGGGCTTTTCAGGACGAGAAAAGGTGTTTGGGGTACTTTTAGGGTGATGTACGCATGGGAAAGCTGATATACCTCCATTGTCCATTCAGAAGCATTTTTTCCACAAAATATTGCTGATTCTTGTTAGAATTGAGTAGAAAATGCATGTTTCAACACGATATAATGAATTTTGGTTAGGTTCTGTAGATTCACAATGTATCTGTTTTCTGTGTCTTTTTGGGTTTTTCAAGGCGAGAAAAGGTGTTTGGGGCAGTTTCAGCATGATTTACGCTTGGGAAAGCTGATTTACCTCTAGTCTTCATTCAGAAGCATTTTTTCCACAAAATATTGCTGATTCTTGTTAGAACTGAGTCGAAACATGAAGTTTCAACACGATATAATGAGTTTTGGTTATGTTCTGTAGATTCACAATGTATCTGTTTTCTGTGTCTTTTTGGGCTTTTCAAGGCGAGGAAAGGAGTTTGGGGCAGTTTCAGCATGATGTACGCATGGGAAAGCTGATTTATCTGTTTTCTTCAATTTGACGCAATTTTTCCACAAAATATTGCTTATTCTTGTTAGAATTGAGTCGAAACATCATGTTTCAACAGGATATAATGAGTTTTGGTTATGTTCTGTAGATTCACAATGTATCTGTTTTCTGTGTCTTTTTGGGCTTTTCAGGGCGAGAAAAGGCGTTTGAGGCATTATCAGGATGATTTACGCATGGGAAAGTTGATTTACCTCCAGTCTTCATTCAGAAGCATTTTTTCCACAAAATATTGCTGATTCTTGTTAGAATTGAGTAGAAATTCATGTTTCAACAGCACATAATGAATTTTGGTTATGTTCTGTAGAGTGACAATGTATCTGTTTTCTGTGTCTTTTTGGGCTTTTCAGAGCGAGAAAAGGCGTTTGGGGCAGTTTCAGCATGATTTAAGCAAGGGAAAGCTGATTTACCTCTATTGTCCATTCAGAAGCATTTTTTTCCATAAAATATTGCTGATTCTTGGTAGAAATGAGTCGAAACATGATGTTTCAACAAGACATAATGAGTTTTGGTTATGTTCTGTAGATTCACGATGTATCTATTTTGTCGGTCTTTTTGGGCTTTTCAAGACGAGAAAAGGCGTTTCGGGCAGTTTCAGGGTGATTTACGCATGGGAAAGCTGATTTACCTGTTTTCGTCAATTTGAAGCATTTTTACAACAAAATATTGCTTATTCTTGTTAGAATTGAGTAGAAAATTCATGTTTCAGCACGATATAATGAGTTTTGGTTATGTTCTGTAGATTCACAATGTGTTTGTTTTCTGTGTCTTTTTGGGCTTTTCAAGGCGAGAAAAGGCGTTTGGGGCAGTTTCAGCATGATTTACGCATGGGAAAGCTGATTTACCTCTAGTCTTCATTCAGAAGCATTTTTTTCCACAAAATATTGCTTATTCTTGGTAGACTTGAGTCGAAACATGATGTTTCAACACGATATAATGAGTTTTGGTTATGTTCTGTAGATTCACAATGTGTCTGTTTTCTGTGTCTTTTCGGACTTTTCAGGGCGACTAAAGGCGTTTGGGGCAGTTTCAGCATGATTTACGCATGGGAAAGCTGATTTACATCTCTTCTTCATTCAGAAGCATTTTTTCCACAAAATATTGCTGATTCTTGTTAGAATTGAGTCGAAACATGATGTTTCAACACGATATAATGAGTTTTGGTTATGTTCTGTAGATTCACAATGTATCTGTTTTCTGTGTCTTTTTGGGCTTTTCAAGGCGAGAAAAGGCGTTTGGGGCAGTTTCAGGATGATTTAAGCATGGGAAAGCTGATTTACCTGTTTTCTTCAATTTGAAGCAGTTCTTCCACAAAATATTGCGTGTTCTTGTTAGAATTGAGGGGAAACATGATGTTTCAACACGATATAATGAGTTTTGGTTATGTTCTGTAGATTCACAATGTATCTGTTTTCTGTGTCTTTTTGGGCTTTTCAGAGCGAGAAAAGGCGCTTGATGCATTATCAGGATGATTTAAGCATGGGAAAGCTGTTTTACCTCTAGTCTTCATTCAGAAGCATTTTTTCCACAAAATATTGCTTATTCTTGTTAGAATTGAGTAGAAAATTCATGTTTCAGCACGATATAATGAGTTTTGGTTATGTTCTGTAGATTCACAATGTATCTGTTTTCTGTGTCTTTTTGGGCTTTTCAGGGCGAGAAAAGGCGTTTGGCGCAGTTTCAGCATGATTTACGCATGGGAAAGCTTATTTACCTGTTTTCTTCTTTTCTTCAATTTGAAACAATTTTTCCACATAATATTGATTGTTCTTGTTAGAATTGAGTAGAAAATTCATGTTTCAACACGATTTAATGAGTTTTGGTTATGTTCTGTAGATTCACAATGTATCTGTTTTCTGTGTCTTTTTGGGCTTTTCAGGGCGAGAAAAGGCGTTTGGCGCAGTTTCAGCATGATTTACGCATGGGAAAGCTTATTTACCTCTAGTCTTCATTCAGAAGCATTTTTTCCACAAAATATTGCTTGTTCTTGTTAGAATTGAGGAGAAACATGATGTTTCAACAGGATATAATGAGTTTTGGTTATGTTCTGTAGATTCACAATGTATCTGTTTTCTGTGTATTTTTGGGTTTTCAAGGCGAGAAAAGGCGTTTGAGGCAGGTTCAGCATGATTTACGCATGGGAAAGCTTATTTACCTGTTTTCTTCTTTTCTTCAATTTGAAACAATTTTTCCACATAATATTGATTGTTCTTGTTAGAATTGAGTAGAAAATTCATGTTTCAACACGATTTAATGAGTTTTGGTTATGTTCTGTAGAGTGACAATGTATCTGTTTTCTGTGTCTTTTTGGGCTTTTCAGAGCGAGAAAAGGCGTTTGGGGCAGTTTCAGCATGATTTAAGCAAGGGAAAGCTGATTTACCTCTATTGTCCATTCAGAAGCATTTTTTTCCATAAAATATTGCTGATTCTTGTTAGAACTGAGTCGAAACATGATGTTTCAACACGATATAATGAGTTTTGGTTAGGTTCTGTAGATTCACAATGTATCTCTTTTCTGTGTCTTTTTGGGCTTTTCAGGTCGAGAAAAGGCGTTTGGGGCAGTTTCAGGGTGATGTACGCATGGGAAAGCTGAAATACCTGTGTTCTTCAATTTGAAGCAATTCTTCCACAAAATATTGCTTGATCTTGTTAGAATTGAGTCGAAACATGATGTTTCAACACGATATAATGAGTTTTGGTTAGGTTCTGTAGATTCACAATGTATTTGTTTTCTGTGTCTTTCTCGGCTTTCAGGGCGAGACAAGGCGTTTGGGGCAGTTTCAGGGTGATGTACGCATGGGAAAGCTGATTTAACTCAAGTCTTCTTTCAGAAGCACTTTTTCCACAAGATATTGCTTATTTTTGTTAGAATTGAGTCGAAACATGATGTTTCAACACGATATAATGAGTTTTGGTTAGGTTCTGTAGATTCACAAAGTATCTGTTTTCTGTGTCATTTTGGGCTTTTCAGGGGGAGAAATGTCGTTTGGGGCATATTCAGCATGATTTTCGCACGGGAAAGCTGATTTACCTCTAGTCTTCATTCAGAAGCATTTTTTCCACAAAATATTGCTGATTCTTGATAGAATTGAGTCGAAACATGATGTTTCAACACGATATAATGAGTTTTGGTTATGTTCTGTAGATTCACGATGTATCTGTTTTCTGTGTCTTTTTGAGCTTTTCAAGTCGAGAAAAGGCGTTTGGGGCAGTTTCGGGGTGATTTACGCATGGAAAAGCTGATTTACATCTAGTCTTCATTCAGAAGCATTTTTTCCACAAAATATTGCTGATTCTTGTTAGAATTGAGGAGAAACATCATGTTTCAACACTATATAATCATTTTTGGTTGTGTTCTGTAGATTCACAAAGTATCTGTTTTCTGTGTCATTTTGGGCTTTTCAGGGGGAGAAATGTCGTTTGGGGCATATTCAGCATGATTTTCGCACGGGAAAGCTGATTTACCTCTATTGTCCATTCAGAAGAATTTTTTCTACAAAATATTGCTTGATCTTGTTAGAATTGAGTCGGAACATGATTTTTCAACACAATATAATGAATTTTGGTTATGTTCTGTAGACTCACAATGTATCTGTTTTCTGTGTCTTTTTGGGCTTTTCAAGGCGAGAAAAGGCGTTTGGGGCAGTTTCAGGATGATTTAAGCATGGGAAAGCTGAAATACCTGTGTTCTTCAATTTGAAGCAATTCTTCCACAAAATATTGCTTGTTCTTGTTAGAATTGAGTCGAAACATTATGTTTCAACAGGATATAATGAGTTGTGGTTATGTTCTGTAGAGTGACAATGTATCTGTTTCCTGTGTCTTTTTGGGCTTTTCAAGGCGAGAAAAGGCGTTTGGGGCAGTTTCAGCATGATTTACGCATGGGAAAGCTGATTTACCTCTAGTCTTCATTCAGAAGCATTTTTCCACAAAATGTTGCTTGTTCTTGTTAGAATTGAGTCGAAACATCATGTTTCAACAGGATATAATGAGTTATGTTTATGTTCTGTAGATTCACAATGTATCTGTTTTCTGTGTCTTTTTGGGCCTTTCAGGGCGAGAAAAGGCGTTTGGGGCAGTTTCAGCATGATTTACGCATGGGAAAGCTGATTTACCTCTAGTCTTCATTCAGAAGCATTTTTTCCACAAAATATTGCTTGTCTTTGCCAACTTATTCCGTGCTTTAAGCAGACCAATTAAGTTAGACCGACAACGCTGTACATAGCTTCACTCAAGGTGGAGGATCTTGAAAATTTCATCGACGACTATTTCTTTCGGTGCGCCATGGAAGACTCCAACACCGAAACTCGCCGGGACAACCCAAACAAGAGGAAGAAAACAGACTCCTCTACTGACACACAGGACCTTGAGACCACGGATGTCCAGATAAGCGTCCTCGATTCGATCAATAAAAAGCTCGACATACTTAAGATGCTCCATGATGAGATTAAGGACCTGAAGGCTAGCCTGGAGTTTACTCACCAGCAGATAGCCGACCTGCAGAGGGACAACACCGAGCTCCGCTCCACGCTGACAGCCGTCACTTCAGAGGTAAATATCCTTAAAAAAGAGAATAAATCTCTGAAGGAAACCGTCCTTGACATACAGACGAGGAGCATGCGGGACAATCTGATCTTCTCAGGGATTCCAGAATCTACACCGGATGACCCAGAGTCCCTAGTTAAAAACTTCATGGCTTCGGCTCTTAAAATCCCGAAAGAGACTGTGAATAACATCACTTTCCACCGCGTTCACCGACTTGGACCCCGAAGAGGAGACCGCCACCGTCCTATCATCGCTAAATTCGAGCACTTTAAACAAAAAGAACTCGTCAAGAGCAAAGGACGGAGCTGAAAGGGAAACCATTCGGGATGAATGACCAGTTTCCACGGGAAATTAATGAGAGGCGCAAAGTCCTGTTTCCTATTCTGAAAGAACACAGACAGCGAGGCAAGCGGACTGCACTTGTGGTGGACAAACTCTACATAGATGGCCAGCTGTACAGGGAATCCTCCATCACCCCTGGCTCTTCTAAGGGAAACGATAAGTAACCACAAAAACAAATGGCTCAGATTTCTAAATATATCTCTCGTTAGTTTAAAGTATATAGAGAAAGCAATCACATCTCACAAGTTTCAAATGTTTACCTTCACCAAATGTCACCCCCACTAGGGATCCCCTTCCTTCTTTTACTCTTTTTCTTCCCCTCTCTGTGTTAAATCTCCATGTACCCCTCTCCCTCTCTCTCACACTCACTCCTTCTACCCCCTCTCACCCTGTGTACCCTCTCTGTTTGTCATGACTCTCTGTGTCACAATGTGTTTGTTGTTAGTTTCACAGGCTTTATGGTGCCTTTTATGATACATATCATGACTCATTGTATACATCTGTCCCTAACACCTACATGGTCTTTAAGCAATACCTTACACCCCACCATCCTGACATTCACAGCTCACAAACCACAACATTCTATTTACATTACACTGTCACTAACTCAGTGTCTGAACATCGTCTCTTCTTATGTCTAAGTTAAACTTAGTTTCCTGGAATGTACATGGCATACGCTCACAGACAAAAAGAATTAAAATCCTGGACTATGTCTCTAAACTAAAAGCAGATATTCTTCTTTTGCAAGAGACACATCTACTACAATCAGAAGAGAAATCTCTTACAGATTCAAATTATAATATTATATTTTCATCTTGTTATAATAGTAGACAAAGAGGAGTCTCTATTCTAATCCACTAGAGAGTCCCGTTTACCTTAAACTGTTTGATAACAGACCCAGAGGGCAGATACATTATTATTCAAGCAACGATTTTTGATAAACAATACACAATTGCCAATCTGTATGCTCCCAATAGTGATGATCCAGCCTTCTTTCATACAGTTTTCTTTCATTTATCAGACTTAAATGCTACCTCAACTACTATTATCGGAGGTGACTTTAACATAGTCTTAAATCCCTCTGTAGACCGATCGAACATGCCAGTGCAGACGAAACAATTACAATCAGTCCTAACCATACGGGACTATATGAAAGATTTTGGACTAGATGACATCTGGAGACTCAAACCCAACAAAAAGGGAATATACTTTCTTTTCTGCAGTACACAAGTCATTTTCAAGAATTGACTTTTTTCTTTCAAATAACTCCATCACACACAAAATTACCACTAGAATTCACCCAATCATCATCAGTGACCATGCACCTATATCCCTCAGTCTGCAAACTGACACTTACCGTAAACCTCCTCAGACTTGGCGCTTCAACATATCTCTACTTAAAGATCCTGAATTTGATCAAATGGTAAGGAGAGAGTGGGCAGACTTTCTAGAAAATAATGACTTTCCAGATTCATCTCCTTTTTTACTTTGGGAAACCTGGAAGGCCGTAATTAGAGGTAAAATAATATCGTACTCTTCATACAAGAAAAGAAAGGAACAACAAATGGAGACAGATATTGAGGAAAAAATTAAACAACTTTCGCAGGATTATGCATTAAATCCAAGCGAACAATTACAATCTGAGTTACACAATGCAAAGTTATGCCTCGACGACATTTTATCAAAGAAAACAGATTTTTACTACAACAACTGAGATACAATGATTTCGAGCATAGCAACAAATCAGGCAAATTTCTTGCAATTTAGTACAACGCAACAGAGAAAAATCTTTTATAACAGCAATACAGGATCCTACTGGCAAATATACTCAATCTCCTCAAGAAATCAATCAGATGTTTTATAGCTATTACCACAAGCTATATTCAGCAACAGTTAACCCCAACAAAGACGATATTCACACATTTCTCAACAATCTAAAGCTGCCTGAACTAACATCTGAATGCAGAGACATCTTAGATGCTCCAATGACTATCAGTGAATTACAATGTGCATTAGATAGTATGTCAGCAGGCAAAGCACCTGGTCGGATGGTTTCCTGCTGAATTTCTCAAACATTTCTGGCTAATGCTAGCACCCCTTTTTTCAGAACAGTTATGGAGATTAAAAATAAAGGCTATATAAGCGCTCACATGAACACAGCTGCAATAAAGTTATTATTGAAACCAGGTAAAGACCCTACGCAGCCTGCTAGCTATCGACCTCTGTCGCTAATCAACTCTGACATCAAAATTATATCTAAAGCACTCGCTTCCAGGTTGGAGAAAATTATCCCGGCTATAATTCACAACGATCAAACAGGATTTATTAAAGGCCGACACTCCACTAACAACTTTAGAAGGCTTCTAAATCTGATCAATTTGACGCAGCGCTGCAACAGAGAAGCGATCGTTATATCACTTGATGCAGAAAAAGCCTTTGACAAAGTTAACTGGTCCTTTCTCTTCTCTGTGCTTCATAAATTTGGTTTGGTGACTCATTCATCCAGTGGGTTTCAACTCTGTATAACTCACCTAAAGCTACTGTCACGACTAATGGGATCACTTCACAAAGCTTCACTTTGCAAAGGGGAACTAGACAAGGATGTCCACTCTCTCCCTTACTGTTTGCAATTTTTATCGAACCATTGGCTGCAGCGGTACGTCAGAACAACAGTATCAAAGGTATCTGCTCTCTGAAGTCTGAACACAAAATTAATCTATACGCGGATGACATTTTACTTTATTTAGAAAAACCCAAAACATCAATGAAGGAAGTATGTAAACTCATCACAACCTTCTCACGCCTATCAGATTACTCCATCAACTGGTCAAAATCAATTATACTGCCATTAACAGAGAGCTCATGGAATCCTGCAATCCAAAACACTCATTACTCTTTCCCTACAGGCAACATTAGATATCTGGGCATAAATATTTCCTCCAAACTCTCAGATCTTGTCCACTTGAACTTCACACCACTTGTGGACAAAGTGTGTGGTGATCTGAGCCATTGGAATAACCTTCCTATCTCACTGTTGGGACGAATAGCTACCGTCAAGATGAAAATATTACCCCAAATCAACTATCTCTTCTCCATGATCCCATTTAAACCCACAACAAAATGGTTCCAAACATTAGATTCAGCTATCGGTAAATTCTACTCAAAGAACAAAAGGCTACAATCAGCCTGGCTACTCTCCAGAAGAATAAGTCTGAAGGTGGACTGGAGGCTCCCAATTTTCTGCATTACTACCTAGCTAATCAGTTACAATACCTTATCAAGTGGATCCATCCACAGGAAGAATATAACTCCTGGATGGAACTAGAACAGTTAGACTGCAACCATATTAAACTCGCTGATCTACCCTTTATCACCTCTGTTCTTAAAAAACATTCCTGCTTCAAGAATCCCTTGATCGCCTCCACACTGTCTGCATGGTGGAGAGCCCTTGAAATCACAGGTTCACCACTTCAACCCAGTATACTCTCACCAATCTGGTACAACCCAGACTTTGTAAACAATAAAACCCCTCTCTATCTCAGTACATGGGCAGAGAAGGGGGTCACCCATCTCCATCACCTCCTCCAAGATAACATATTTATGACATACACAGACTTATTCCAAACCTTTGGAATAAGGAATGGAAATTTTCTCCAATACCTGCAGGTAAAGAAAACAATTACAAAGACAATCCCAACACTTCAGTCCACCTCTCAGCCACCTGATTTACAGCCACCTGACTTTATCAAATACATCACCAAATTGTTCCCCAAAAATAAGAAAAACCTCTCAAAAATGTATAGTTTCCTCTCAAAGACAGACTCTATACATTTACCAATCCGAAAATGGGAGAAAGATTTATCCATGCCCTTAGACCATGATTTTGGACTCAGATCTGTGGAAAAACATTTAGCATGACAAAAATACTAACCTACAACTGATCCAATTTAAGGTTCTCCACAGAGCACACGTAACACAGTATAAAATGTATAAAATGGGTTTCTCACAGTCTGACTTGTGCACCCAATGCACTCAAAAAACTACTGATACTTATTTTCATGCACTGTGGCTATGTTCTCCTGTATTTCAATTCTGGGCAACAGTAACACAGAAACTCTCTTCTATTTTGGACTGCAGGATCCCACAATCTCCTCGTGACGGTCTGGCTGGCTCTGGGGGTGTGGGGCAGGAGGGTGCTTCCCGGTTCCTTTCCTGCCCGCGTCCCCTCCTCTCTCCTCTCCTGCCTGCCTGCTCCTCCTCCCCCCTCTCCCGTCCCCGGGGTGTCTGGGGGTCCTCGTCGCTGGTGGGGTTGGCTTGGGGGCCGGGGCTCTCTTCTGGGGGGGTGTTGGGGGGTGTGGGTGCTCTGGCCCGCACGTGCTCAGGCAATCGCCTGGGCCCGCATATCACCACTGGAGTTCCAAGCTCAGCTTGCTCGATCCTCGATCCGGGTCCGACGCGTTCCTGGGCTGTGATGGGGCCAAGCCGGATGGGGGCTTGCTCCGTTCCCAGCGGAGCTTGTCTCCTCGTGCTGGGGGGGTGGTGGGGCGGATCAGTGTTACGGTGGGTCGGGGGCCTCCTCGCACACAAGGGGGCATCCCGGGGCTTGGGGGAGCGATCTGGGTCCGCCGGTGGGGATTGTTTGTCGGCGGCGCTGGCTTGCGCATCTGGCTCCCGGCTGGTGAAGTGCGTATCGATCCTTTTCGGCTGTGCTGGTTGGTCGCTGCATCTCTAATTCTGCATGGCTGCTGGGGCCCTGCTCTGAGGCTGCAGCTTTCAGGGTCATGGTGTTGGTGGGGCCTGCTGGTTTGTGTGGGATTTCCCTGGCCACTGGCCTCTTGATCCTGGGGGCCCAGTGCTCCAGGAGCTATGCCCATCTCGTCTACTCCCCTTGCGGCTCTGTTCCCATGGGCCGGGTCCACACCAGACTGCCTCTTAATGTGCACTTCACATATCTTGCACCTCACTATACATAGTCACATTTAGGCACATATAGGGACTCAACACATAGGGCTTTGAAGACAGGTGGGGGTGAGGACGGTGGGAGATTTGGTGGTGAATTGCAGTGCTCCAGGGCACTGTAGTCTTCCCCCTCTCCCACCCACTTGCCCCCTGCTCTTCAATTTTAATACAGTAAACACACTCACGCTTTTGGGGGTTTGGGGTGGCTTGGGGTTTGGATTAGGGTTGGCTGCAGGTACCCTTATCCTGCAGCCCTCTGTTCTTCCCTGCAGCCTCTCCTGCCCTTCCAACTTTTAATGCACCACATTACACACAGGGTAGCACGAACCACGTTTTGGGTGATAGGCTTCCTCGTCTGGAACCGGGGAAGCCCATAAATAGGTTGGGATCACTAAATTAAATTAATGGCCATTCTGGTGGGACCCGGCCCCCTCGAATCTCGGGGCTGCGAGGGGGGGAGGTTGGGGGCCTGGGGGGTCCCCTTGCAGCTATGGTGGGCCCCCTGATGCTGTGGCCTCAGTGGCGGTGCCACGGCAGCTGTGTTTTGGGGATGTGGTGGCTGGTCAGTATGGTCGGGGGGCTGGTGGTGGGCTCTTTGCTGGCCGGGGGTTGGGTGAGTGGGTCGGCGCGTGCGGTTGCTGCTCCCTGATTGGTGGATTCGGCCTGCTCTCGCCCGTGCTCTCGGTTGTCTCTGTGTGTGGGATGGGGCTCCCTGTCGGATTCATGGTGGCGCTGGTCCGTCCCCCCGCTTTTCCCTCTCCCTTTCTCTCCTCGCCCACACTGGCCCCATGGTTTGCGTTCGGGCCCGGCTTCGGTCGCCTTCTGGATGCCGCCCGGTGCTCCCTCGCTCTCTCGTCCCCCCTCCCTCCGGAGGGGAGCGCTCGGTTCGCGGGTCTTGCCTCATGGGCGGCGGTGGCCTCCTGTCTCCCCGGGTGTGGGGGTGGCTGGGGGTGTGGGCGGGGGGGGGGTTGGGGATGGGGGTGGATGGTGGGGTGGTTGGGGTTGGGTGGGCCCTCGTGTCGCTGGCCCCTTGGACCTGTCCTGGCCTCCTGGGAGGTGGTGGTTTCTTTCTCCTCCTGGTCGTTGGATCTGCGTGGTTCTCGGTGGCCCGGGTGGCTCTCTGGGTTTGGCATCGTCGATGCTCCCACTTCCCGGGTTGTTGTGGACACCTGGCCGATCTGGCCATGAGGGGTCGTGGTAGACGCTCTGGGTTTCGGTGTTCTACACACATGCATGTTTTATCCAGACCTTATTAACTCCTCCCGAGTCACATTGATAAGTACTGATGTGAACTGCTAGTATGTGCCAAATCATTCGTCCGACTTCTCACTAAGGTCATGTTTTCTCCACATACTTCTTTCATTTGTGTTCTTGGTAGCCTACTCTATACGGTTAGGTCCTCCACTACTCTGGTGTTCAATACTGTTGGGTGTTGGGATGAAGGTGTTAGGAATGACACAGTAGCTTACACGTTTTTTTTATTCCAATAGCACTGCCTGTCTGTAAACTTCACTTTTTGTTTTGTCTTATCTCCCTGTCTGTCATTTATTTCCCCCTCTTATCACCAAGGTGTAGCACGTCCCTCTCTGGCTTATAACAGGAAATTCCAATAAATAAAGTAAGATTAGATTCCAGGGAGATGGTCACATAAAAAAAAGAGAAAAAAAAAATATTGCTTGTTCTTGTTAGAATTGAGTATAAAATTCATGTTTCAACACAATATAATGAATTTTGGTTATGTTCTGTAGATTCACAATGTATCTGTTTTCTGTGTCTTTTTGGGCTTTTCAAGGCGAGAAAAGGCGTTTGGGGCAGTTTCAGGGTGATGTACGCTTGGGAAAGCTGATTTACCTCTAGTCTTCATTCAGAATCATTTTTTCCACAAAATATTGCTTATTATTGTTAGAATTGAGGAGAAACATCATGTTTCAACACGATATAATGAGTTTTGGTTATGTTCTGTAGATTCACAATGTATCTGTTTTCTGTGTCTTTTGGGGCTTTTAAAGGCGAGAAAAGGCGTTTGGGGCTTTTTCAGGATGATTTAAGCATGGGAAAGCTGATGTACCTGTATTGTCCATTCAGAAGCATTTTTTCCACAAAATATTGCTTATTCCTGTTAGAATTGAGGAGAAACATGATGTTTCAACACGATATAATAACTTTTGGTTATTTTCTGTCGATTCACAATGTATTTGTTTTCTGTGTCTTTTTGGGCTTTTCAAGGCGAGAAAAGGCGTTGGGGCAGTTTCAGCATGATTTACGCATGGGAAAGCTGATTTACCTCTAGTCTTCCTTCAGAAGCATTTTTTTCCACAAAATATTGCTGAGTCTTGTTAGAATTGAGGAGAAACATCATGTTTCAACACGTTATAATGAGTTTTGGTTATGTTCTGTAGATTCATTATGTATCTGTTTTCTGTGTCTTTTGGGCTTTTCAAGGCGAGAAAAAGGTGTTTGGGAGCACTTTCAGGGTGATGTACGCATGGGAAAGCTGATTTACCTGTTTTCTTCAATTTGAAGCAATTTTTCCACAAAATATTGCTTATTCTTGTTAGAATTGAGTAGTAAATGCATGTTTAAACACGATATAATGAATTTTGGTTAGGTTCTGTAGATTCAAAATGTATCTGTTTTCTGTGTCTTGTTGGGCTTTTCAAGGCGAGAAAAGGTGTTTGGGGCACTTTTAGGGTGATGTACGCATGGGAAAGCTGATATACCTCTATTGTCCATACAGAAGCATTTTTTCCACAAAATATTGCTGATTCTTGTTAGAATTGAGTAGAAAATTCATGTCTCAACACGATATATTTAATTTTGGTTATGTTCTGTAGATTCACAATGTATCTGTTTTCTGTGTCTTTTTGGGCTTTTCAAGGCGAGAAAAGGCGTTGGGGCAGTTTCAGCATGATTTACGCTTGGGAAAGCTGATTTACCTGTTTTCTTCAATTTGAAGCAATTCTTCCAGAAAATATTGCTTGTTCTTGTTAGAATTGAGTAGAAAATTCATGTTTCAACACGTTATAATGAGTTCTGGTTATGTTCTGTAGATTCACAATGTATCTGTTTTCTGTGTCTTTTTGGGCTTTTCAAGGCGAGAAAAGGCGTAGGGGGCATTTTCAGGATGATTTAAGCATGGGAAAGCTGAAATACCTGTGTTCTTCAATTTGAAGCAATTCTTCCACAAAATATTGCTTGTTCTTGTTAGAAGTGAGGAGAAACATCATGTTTCAACACAATATAATAAGTCTTAGTTATGTTCTGTAGATTCACAATGTGTCTGTTTTCTGTGTCTTTTGGGGCTTTTCAAGGCGAGAAAAGGCGTTTGGGGCAGGTTCAGCATGATTTACGCGACGCATGTTTCGCATTCACATTGTGAATCTACAGAACATAACCAAAACTCATTATATCATGTTGAAACATCATGTTTCGACTTAATTCTAACAAGATCAAGCAATATTTTGTAGAAAAAATGCTTCTGAATGGACAATAAAGGTAAATCAGCTTTCCCATGCGTAAATCATGCTGAAACTGCCCCAAACGCCTTTTCTCGCCTTGAAAAGCCCATAAAGACAAAGAAAACAGACACATTGTGAATCTACAGAACATAACCAAAACTCATTATATCAAGAACAAGCAATATTTCGAAGAAAAAAATGCTTCTGAATGGACAATAGAGGTAAATCAGCTTTCCCATGCGTAAATCAGGCTGAAACTGCCCCAAACGCCTTTTCTCGCCCTGAAAAGCCCAAAAAGACACAGAATACAGATACATTGTGAATCTACAGAACATAACCAAAACTCATTATAACGTGTTGAAACATGATGTTTCCCCTCAATTCTAACAAGAACAAGCAATATTTTGTGGAAGAACTGCTTCAAATTGAAGAACACAGGTATTTCAGCTTTCCCATGCTTAAATCATCCTGAAAATGCCCCAATCGCCTTTTCTCGCCTTGAAAAGCCCAAAAAGACACAGAAAACAGATACATTGTGAATCTACAGAACACAGATACATTGTGAATCTACAGAACATAACCAAAACTCATTATATCGTGTTGAAACATGAATTTTCGACTCAATTCTACCAAGAATCAGCAATATTTTGTGGAAAAAAATGCTTCTGAATGAAGACTAGAGGTAAATAAGCTTTCCCATGCGTAAATCATCCTGAAAGTGCCCCAAACGCCTTTTCTCGCCCTGAAAAGCCCAAAAAGACACAGAAAACAGACACATTGTGAATCTACAGAACATAGCCAAAACTCATTATATCAAGAACAAGAAATATTTCGAAGAAAAAAATGCTTCTGAATGGACAATAGAGGTAAATCAGC
Source organism: Synanceia verrucosa (assembly GCA_029721515.1). Taxonomy (NCBI): domain Eukaryota; kingdom Metazoa; phylum Chordata; class Actinopteri; order Perciformes; family Synanceiidae; genus Synanceia; species Synanceia verrucosa. The sequence continues at coordinate 22,451,231 of CM056554.1, forward strand.
TTTCCCATGCGTACATCAGGCTGAAACTGCCCCAAACGCCTTTTCTCGCCCTGAAAAGCCCAAAAAGACACAGAAAACAGATACATTGTGAATCTACAGAACATAACCAAAATTAAATATATCGTGTTGAGATATGAATTTTCTACTCAAATCTAACAAGAACAAGCAATATTTTGTGGAAGAATTGCTTCAAATTGAAGAAAACAGGTAAATCAGCTTTCCCAAGCGTAAATCATGCTGAAACTGCCCCAAACGCC
>CM056554.1:22451987-22500103 GCA_029721515.1 Synanceia verrucosa
TCTATGTCCAGGCCCTGGATGTTCACTGGTACAGTCTGGGGGAATAGACAGAACAGACATCCATGGTCGTGTTGTGCAAATACAACACTACTGCTTGAAAGAAAAATTATGAAAGATGGAAAAATAAAGGTAAATAAAAGAAACAGAACGAAGACAAGAGCTGCTGTGACTGGCTGCCACTCTCACTGCGCCATCTTAACATATGAATATATATATATATATATATATACAGTCATGGAAAAAATTATTAGACCACCCTTGTTTTCTTCAATTTCTTGTTCATTCTAATATCTGGTACCACTAAACGTATAATACAATGAACACAACAAAAAATGCAGCTGGTCACATAATACTTTATGTCCTATTTGACATTCTTAAGCTTAATTGATTCCCAGGGTATATAAGAGGCCATTTCATGTCACAAGCAGCACTGCACATGCAAAGGCCTAGAGTGGTTTCCTGCTTACATTCAAGCCGTAGCACAACTCAGAAGTTGTCAGCTCTCACATAATGCCTAAAACAAAAGAATTATGTGAAGCAACAAAGGCAGCCATCTTGGCACTGCTGGGAAATTGGCATGAGTGAGAGACAGGTAGCGAAAAACTGAAGATCTCCAAGACAGCCGTTCATTACAAAAAAAAACAAGCTGAACATGGCGCTACCAAATTGCTACCTGGCCGTGGCAGGAAACGTCTTTCTACCCCACGAGATGACCGTGCACTCATCCGTTCCTGTGTCAGGAATCGTCGTCAGACCTCCAGGGACCTTAAAAATGAGTGGGCACTGTCGAAATGTGACTTGCTCGGCAAGGACAGTTCGAAACCGACTTGTTGAAGCTGGTTTGAAGTCACACAGAGCACGCAAGAAGCCCTTCATCAATGAAAGGCAGAAGAAGGCCCGGTTACTCTTTGCTCGAGACCACAAGGATTGGACTGTTGATGATTGGGCTAAGGTTCTCTTCAGTGATGAATCCAATTTTGAATTGATGCCCACTCCAGCCAACTTACTGGTTAGGAGGAAGCCTGGAGAAGCTTACAACCCAGACTGTCTTGCCCCGCCAGTAAAACATGGGGGTGGATCAGTCATGATCTGGGGTTGTTTCAGTCTGAGTGGAACAGGGCAAATGCAATTGTGTGAAGGCCGAATGAACCAGGTCAAGTACAGGACTACCCTTGAAAACAGTCTTCTTCCATCAGCTGGAAAACTCTTTCCTGCCTCGAATGACTGGATTTTCCAACAAGACAATGCCCCTTGCCACACGGCAAGGTCAGTTAAAGCCTGGATGGAGAACCACAACATTCGCACCATGCCTTGGCCTGCTCAATCACCAGATCTTAATCCAATTGAAAACCTGTGGAAAATCATCAAACTCAAAATGGAGAACCACAAGCCCAAAAACAAAGAAAATTTGTTTGAATTTGTCCAACAGGAATGGGCTGCTGTGACAGCAGAACAATGTCAGAAGCTGGTGGAGAGCATGCCAAGACGCATGGCTGCAGTCATCAAAAACAATGGTTATGCAATCAAGTATTAACTCTTGTGTGTATCATGTGTTTAAAGCAAACAGAAAAGAAAACATGGAATGCTTAAAAGTAGTGTTTTTGGCGGTACAATGCCATAGCTATTGATGTAAGAATTTAAGTCATTTTGGTTATTATCAAGAAAACCATGGAAAATGAATAATCCTTAGTTCTTAAATTAAACTCTCATGAGCTATTTTTGTTGTTATCATTATAATTGTCCAAACAAATGTACCTTTAGTTGAGCCAGGCATTAAAATTAACAAGAAATTGAAGAAAACAAGGGTGGTCTAATAATTTTTTCCATGACTATATATATATATATATATATATATATATATATATAAAGTTCAATAATAGTAATAAATATAGGAATAAGATACCACTAGACAGAACTTTATTCATGCCTAAGGAAATTCTTTCACAACAGTTGCCATACACAGTTGGAAAAAGAAAGGAAATTTAAAAGATTTGAAAAGTGCACACAGTGCAGAATTATGCAAAAATACATATTCTGGCTTCGGGAAGGAAGGACTTCATGTAAAGATACAATGGTTGTGTGTACACAACCACTGTATGAGTGTAACAGTTAACTTCATGCACATCCGCACTACTTCCTGAACTTCAGCCAGCTCCTTTGTTTCCTGTCTGCCATTATTGGACAAACTGATTAATCCAGGTGTGTCTGCTTATTGTTGTTGTGACTACTGTACTGAGATCAGATACACCTGGATTAATCAGTTTGTCCAGTAATGGTAGACAGGAAACAAAGGAGCTGGCTGAAGTTCAGGAAGTAGTGCTGCAGTGCATAAAGCCAATGATAGGCCTACTTTTGTTGACTTTGACATGCTGTGAACATTCATTATAGCCTAAATGAAAACACACAAGGGTACATATGAAGAGCATTTATTTAAAGGCCTATTTGCATATTTTCAGTTCATTTAACAGTACTTGTCTTTACATTCACATTTTATTTTCATTCCACACATTCTTTTCATTTCATATTGCTTTCCTTTTACAATTTTTCTTTTTATTTCACATAACTTTTCTTTACTCTTTTACTGACTTGTACACATTTGTTGCAGACTTTAAGACTGTTCCAGAAGGAGTGTATTTGTGGGCTGGGACAGAGTGGTTAATTTTACATGAGAGTAGAGCGCAAACAGTTCCGTTGTCTGACGACATCCTATTCTCTGTAACAATCTTTCGTACCATGCTAAACACCCTTTCTGAACTTGCATTGCTATGGGGAATGCATAGTAAAGCCTTCGTAAGTTTTGGCAGCTCATTGAACCTCATGTCCTTTCCTACCAAGCCCCAGAATCTGTCAAGTCTGTCTTCTTGGGAGAGTTGCTTGCTATCTGTCACCTGGTAGTCTGTGAATTCCTCTCTTATCTTATCCTCTTTCAGCCTCAACTGAGGGAACAGGGCCCCTAGCCTTTCCACTGCAAAGTAAAACAAATGTTTGACTGAACATTGCAGACCTACACAAGTATCAAGCCTACTATGCTAGGCTACGTAAACAAAATTACCTTACCTTGTGTAACAACAATAGGTTTTATGCCCAGCTTCACTACTTCCTGAACTTAAGCCTTATTTCATTTTACATTATTAGACAAACTGATTAATCCAGGTGTGTCTGACCTCACAGAAATCAGAGACACCTGGATTAATCAGTTTGTCCAATAATGGCAGGATGGCTTAAGTTCAGGAAGTAGTGAAGCTGGGCATAAAGCCTATTGGAAACTGTTTCTATTATCTACCTGTCCCTGGAGTTATGTTAAGGCCACCTGCAGGGTCCATCACTTTCAGGTCCCTCAGGAGTGGATGGTCGAGGGGAAAGGAGGAGAACATCTTCTTAAGCACTGCCTCATAGAAGCTTCTCACAGTTCTACAAAAAAATGCATTAGTAGTAATATTTTTAGGCACACTACAGTCTATGCTCTCATACGGAAAAAATAATATCCTAATAGAACTATTGGGTAATATACACACTGAAAGATTTTCTTCTTGGCTGACACAAGGAGCTCAGCGCTTCTCATGAATGCCTTTGTGTCTGCTCCGATAACGAGATCTTCACCAGTCAACTCCACCTTCTTGAGAGGTACACCCACAATTGCCCTGGCTGGTATGAGGTAGCCCAGGATCCTCTTCATCAGCCTGCTCATCTCCTCATGAAGTATGTGAATTTGTACCCCCTCTGACTGCAGATAATATCAATGGTCACAACAAAATAACAGTGAAATACAAATGCTACAATAAGCACAAACATTTATGCATATACTTTTATTTACTCATTCATTCAATATCATTGACACCTACCTGGAAGGCAATGTTAAATTCCAATAAAGGCTTAAGGGCAGCACTCAGCGGAGCTTGCCTCCTCGTGCTGGGGCGGATCACTGTTACGGTGGGTCGGGGGGGGCCTCCCCTCGCACACAAGGGGGCATCCCGGGGCTTGGGGGGGAGCGATCTGGGTCTGCCAGTAGGGGGATTGTTTGCCGGACAGCGCTGGCTTGCGCATCTGGCTCCCGGCTGGTGGAGTGCGAATCGATCCTTTTCGGCTGTGCTGGTTGGTCGCTGCATCTCTAATTCTGCATGGCTGCTGGGGCTCTGCTCTGAGGCTGCAGCTTTCAGGGTCATGGTGTTGGTGGGGCCTGCTGGTTTGTGTGGGATCTCCCTGGCCCCTGGCCTCTTGATCCTGGGGGCCCAGTGCTTCAGGAGCTATGCCCATCTCTTCTACTCCCCTCGCGGCTCTGTTCCCATGGGCCGGGTCCACACCAGACTGCCTCTTAATGTGCACTTCACATATTTTGCACCTCACTATACATAGTCACATTTAGGCACATATAGGGACTCAACACATAGGGCTTTGAAGACAGGTGGGGGTGAGGACGGTGGGAGATTTGGTGGTGCGAATTGCAGTGCTCCAGGGCACTGCAGTCTCCCCCTCTCCCACCCACTTGCCCCCCCTGCTCTTCAATTTTAATACAGTAAACACACTCACATTTTTGGGGGGGTTTGGGGTGGCTTGGGGATTCGGATTAGGGTTGGCTGCAGGTACCCTTATCCTGCAGCCCTCTGTTCTTCCCCTGCAGCCTCTCCTGCCCTTCCAACTTTTAATGCACCACATTACACACAGGGTAGCACTAACCACGTTTTGGGTGATAGGCTTCCTCGCCTGGAACCGGGGAAGCCCATAAATAGGTTGGGATCACTACATTAAATTAATGGCCATTCTGGTGGGACCCTGCCCCCTCGAATCGCGGGGCTGCGAGGGGGGGGAGTTTGGGGGCCTGGGGGGTCCCCTTGCAGCTATGGTGGGCCCCCTGATGCTGTGGCCTCGGTGGCGGTGCCACGGCAGCTGGGTTTTGGGGGTGTGGCGGCTGGTCAGTATGGTCGGGGGGCTGATGGTGGGCTCTTTGCTGGCCGGGGGTTGGGTGAGTGGGTCGGCGCTTGCGTTTGCTGCCCCCTGATTGGTGGATTCGGCCTGCTCTCGCCCGTGCTCTCGGCTGTCTCTGTGTGTGGGGTGGGGCTCCCTGTCGGATTCATACTGGCGCTGGTCCGTCCCCCCGCTTTTCCCTCTCCCTTTCCCTCCTCGCCCACACTGGCCCTATGGTTTGCGTTCGGACCCGGCTTCGGTCGCCTTCTGGCTGCTGCCCGGTGATGGCCTGCTGCGTGCGGGCCCGGTGCTCCCTCGCTCTCTCGTCCCCCCTCCCTTCGGAGGGGAGCGCTCGGTTCGCGGGTCTTGCCTCATGGGCGGCGGTGGCCTCCTGTCTCCCCGGGTGTTGGGGTGGCTGGGGGGCTGTGGGCGGGGGGTGGGGGTTGGGGATGGGGGTGGATGGTGGGGTGGTTGGAGGTGGGTGGGCCCTCGTGTCGCTGGCCCCTTGGACCTGTCCTGGCCTCCTGGGAGGTGGTGGTTTCTGTCTCCTCCTGATCGTTGGATCTGCGTGGTTCTCGGTGGCCCGGGTGGCTCTCTGGGTTTGGCATCGACGATGCTCCCACTCCCCCGGGTTGTTGTGGACACCTGGCCGATCTGGCCATGAGGGGTCGTGGTAGATGCTCTGGGCTTCGGTGTTCTACACACATGCATGTTTTATCCAGACCTTATTAACTCCTCCCGAGTCACATTGATGAGTACTGATGTGAACTGCTAGTATGTGCCAAATCATTCGTCCAACTTCTCACTAAGGTCATATTTTCTCCACATACTTCTTTCATTTGTGTTCTCGGTAGCCTACTCTATACGGTTAGGTTCTCCACTACTCTGGTGTTCAATACTGTTGGGTGTTGCGATGAAAGTGTTAGGAATGACACAGTAGCTTACACGTTTTTTTTATTCCAATAGCACTGCCTGTCTGTAAACTTCCCTTTTTGTTTTGTCTTATCTCCCTGTCTGTCATTTATTTCCCCCTCTTATCACCCAGGTGTAGCACGTCCCTCCCTGGCTTATAACAGGAAATTCCAATAAATAAAGTAAGATTAGATTCCAGGGAGGGCCGGTGATGGTCACATACACGCACCAAATATTAATAGCTTTTGCTGCAAGACTAAAATATGCATAATCTCATAAAAGGTCGACTCTTTTGTGGTGTTGAACAATGAGAACAATGCAGACAAAGTGAAAAAAAAAAAGAAAAAAAAAAAGAAAAAAAAAAAAAAGACACAGACACACAGCTTGACGGTGAATTGCAGAGCAACGCGTTCCCTCGACGCAGAGCTTCAAATGCTCAACGACGGCGTTGGGTCTACGCCGTAGCTCCGCCGCCGTCGCCGCAACGCAGAAGCATAAACCAGGCTTAACACACACAACATTAGTTGAGAGAAACAGCAGGCCTATATGAATGCATTTACCTTTTATCAAAGTGGCTGTATAGCCCCACTAGGATGTCTTCCACTAGGGTTCCTGGGCTGCTCTGATGCCACAGACAGTTTCCAGTTGTACCAGGTGCAGCCAAGATTCTGGACGTAGGGCTGGCTGGTCTTCAGTCTGCTGATCCATCCATTGTCTACCACTTATCCTCATAGGGTTGCTGGGGGGCTGGAGCCTATCCCAGCTGTCTTAGGGCGGAAGGCAGGGTACACCGTGGACAAGTCAAGCCACCTCATCACAGGGCACATAGAAACAGACAACCACTCACACCTACGGTCAATTTAAATTAGCCAATTAACCTAATCCCATGTATGTTTTTGGATGGTGGGAGAGAGAGAACCCACGCAGACACGGGGAGAACATGCAAACCCGGGATTCGAACCCGGTACCTTCTTGCTGTGAGGCGACAGTGCTAACCACTACACCACCGTGCCACCCTCAGTCTGCTGATGACCGAGTTATGTCATAACACTCACATTATCAGAGTTACAGGCAATCAAGTTATCCCATGGGATGCCTCTTTTTCTATTGGAAACAGGACTAAATACCACAAAACGTCTGAGACAAAGTGTAAGGTTGTAATTAAATGCAAACTACTAAACATGTCAACAACACAGTGCAGTTCCCCTTACCTTAATGCTTCACTCAGTTTTTCCTACATTGCATGCAGGCATCTCCAGGAATCTTGTAGCGACCTGCAGAGTGGCCTTATCGTAGAGTCTAGTCAGGATGACAAATTCCTTGTCTGTTTCCTGTTGTTCGATTCGTCGCACATCAGGGAAAAGGGCTGAGATCGGCACGTCTTGGAGAACTCGTCCTCAGGTTCTGCTGCTATGGCACCTGTTGAGTGTCCAGTAATTAGCTAGTAGCTTACAACATGCATGCCATGGGCACATTATCAAATAGGCCTACACAAGTCATACTACATTAGCTTAGCAGTAAGATAAGTAGCTACATGGCTAGCTAACTTACCTTTGATGAGGTGAGTAGCCTTCATTTTTCCTGATCATTGTCGTGCAATAGCAAAGTCTGGGAGCATGTTAGCTACATACTTATTGAAGTCATCGTGGAAGGAGAAAAGAATGTTGTTTTTGGCACACAGCATTGCCATTTTTACCCCTGCACTTGTGACCTGGTTTGCCAGGGTGGCATTTCTCGTCACGAATGTTGACATCGCCTGGGCATGTTTTCATGCCTCCTGCCCGCGCTTGTGCTTGGCGGATATTTTGTGCTGACTTACATCATTCGTTCACCCGTGCGAGATGCTAAAGTCGCAGTTACAAATCTTACAAAACGCGCAACTGTCCCCCACCCTTCTCCTTCTTCTTTTTCTTTTCTTTTTTCTTCTTCTTCTTCTTCTTTTCTTTTCTTTTTTCTTCTTCTTCTTCTTCTGTTTCTCTTTCTGCTTCTGTTTCTTCTTCTTCTCTGGGGGGGGGGGTTAACTGGCGTGTTTACTGGCGTGCATACCGCCACCTACTGTACTGGAGTATGTAATCGCAGGGTGACATGTACTTCAGGTTACAGTCTAAATGAAATAACTATGATTATAAAAAAAGAAAAAAAAAGAATAACAATAGAAAAAAGAAAAAACGCACCCTGCTCTTCTTCAGAAAAGTAAATTCACTGTCCCATTGATCGCGGTATTTACATGACGGTTTTTGTCTTTGGGAGGAGTGTCGCCTTCTTCTTCTTCTTCTTCTTCTCCTCCCCCTCCTCCTCTTCCTCCTCCTCCTTTTGTTTTAACGGCGGTTGGCAGCTTATTGGTGCATTACCGCCACCTTCTGTCCCGTGGACCAAACAGTAGGCTTCCAGACTAGATAAAATTATACATATATACTGTATAACCTGAATGGCAGGAGGCAGTATAATCATCTTGTCAAAGCAATCAATCTATTGTTATGATGTCTTATAATCTATATAAAAGTAATGTGAACCCAACACTTGTTTCACTTTTGATAAATGGCCACAATATCACTGATCTTAAACAAGCTAATAACACAATCTGACATACCTTGGTTAAAGAACCGTATCCATATTCATCAAACAGAATATCAATTTTACATTTTTTTCTCAAAAATATATGTTTAAAGTTTGAAATCTAAATTCTTTAAGTTTCCCGTTCCTCCCAAAGTGAAGTTAGTGCATTTTAAAACTCTTAATAGAGTATACCCTTCTTCTGAATATCTAAGGAATCGTTTTAATTATGACCACACTAACTGCTCATTTTGTAATGAAGACAGTGAAACAACCAAATATTTATTTTTATGACTGTAAATTTGTAAAAAAAAAAAATTAATTCGTAATCAAATCAAAATCAAAAGCCTTTATTGTCATTATATGACGGTGCATACAACGAAATTAGGATAAATAAAAATAGATGCATCCAAAACTAATTTCTATGTTTTTCATAAAGAACTACGTCATTATTTTTCATCCTTGAAATATATGGAGAAGAAAAATGCATTGAAACATTGTAAGTTAGTAGAGGAACTTAATCTTTCTGAAAACGCCTAGCTCTCCCCGCTTTATTTATTTATTTTACTTTCCCAAATATTATCATTATTTTATTTAGTTATTTATTTTTCTGAGAGTTCTTCCATTCTTTCATCTCACACAAACAATGATACTCTGAGTCATGAACTGAACTGTTATTCAATAAAAAAAAAAGTTTACAAGGCAGATGTGCCACATCCAATATGGCGGACACACTGACGTATCGCAGCAACGGGCCAACCTGCTCAATGTGGCGTCTATGTATATAAGTCTATGATGAGAGACATACTGGACACTTAAGGAACTTTAATTTGTATTTTCCTCCTCCATGTTTTGCCATCGCACTTCCTGCTAGCCGTTGTGTGTGTGTGCATCGGTGCAGACTTGCTAGGTCTCAACGGTCCACTCACCCTCTGCCATACGTGGTTTGAGACGGCCCTTACAATATATAAGATAATATAGAATGCACAAACGGAGGGAGAGTGTGTCAGGGATGGTTTGGGATTGAGCCTACATGTTGACTGTGGGACTGTTACTTAATGCAACTGCGCATTTGAGAGTAGGACAAGAAAGAGTGCGACATTTTCCGAGGTTTTGTGGTAAAATCCTGAAACTTCCGAAGAAAATAACTTGTTGAGTCAGTTTAGTCAATATATTCAGTCAATATATTGCAATATATTCATAGATAATACATGGGTATATACTGATACATATAAAATATGTTGTAGTAAAGACCAAAAAGAGCACTATATATTTTCACATAATTATGTTCTTTATATGCTCCAACATATGCATACATCATGTACAGAAATGTATTGTGTCATATATGGATATATATTGATATTATGTTGTACCACATAAAACATGTTTTTTCTTTACATTTTACACTTTCCAAATAAACAAACATATAATATGAATGGACCATGCATGGAATATCTATATAAAGATACCCGTAGATAAAGAAGATACAGTGAAGACACTTTTCCATTAGACATATTGCAGTTTAATTTTCAGTTCTCCACACAGCAGCTTGGATGCATCATTTGATTGCATCTACCAGAATGCTTAGCGTGACTGGCGGCAAAAGAGTTCGCCAATCACAGCACAAGGACGTCACTCACGCATGCGCAATGCTTTTGAGCGAGGATTTTGAACAAGCGTGGGCGGAGCGAAGAAAACGGCAGCAAGGAAGGAGGAGGTTTCACTTACATGTACATAATGTTATCCAGGTTTGCATGGGTGTTTTTAGAGGCAACGCCATGATTTAATTTCCACCATTACAGTGGTTTTCATCCTCTTTAGACAAAACGAAAGGTTTCTGGAGGATTGGTATTTATTTATTTGTACATTTTGCTTATATTTATTTGCATTTTATAACAGCACTGCTGAAAGTTTTGAAGTAATGCTTCAAAATGTTGCACTGTTGATGTCACATTTAGAAAATAAAAATGGCTTTTGATAGAATACCATCTGTGTAAATGGGTTATTGATCATAGGTTGCATATTTATGGTTTATGTTAAGTTCAAATATTAATATAGTTCAGATGTTACATGTACTGCATCACCATATTTACCATCATTATATGTACGTCTCACTTTTGAATATAATTATTATATATTTAATAATATATTCTTCCACATCTTTCACATATATCTGTACATTTCATGTATGTTTCCATATATTTATACATATATTAAGTATATTTTATACCATATATTGCACATATATCTGTACATAGATTTCATGTATGTTTCCATATAAATTTGAATACATTTATAATATATTATACCATATATTTAACATACATGTGACACTACACCTTTACATATATTACCAATATATTTTCCCATATAAATTGCAATACATTATGGTGGCTATTAATACACACAAAATTGTATATATTTGGGATATATTATATGAAATATAGTGTCAATAGTTTGTATATTTTGCAATATATTGCAATATATTACACCAGTGTATAATATATTGTATTATATATTTGTCATTAATACATTGTTGCATGTATTTTCAGTATATAATATATTGGAACATGTATTGGGAAATAATATACTACAATATACTGTAATATATTTCACATAATATAATGGTAAATATATTTTCTTTCATAAGGGCTGTTATAGTATATATTTTGGTACTTTATATCTTAATTTATTTTTATCCTCCTGAACCCTGCATGTCCCTGTGTGTTTCCATCTTTCAAACTGCTGGAATTGTGAATTTCTCTGTGAGATGAATAAAGTTCAATCCATCCATCCAATACAATTACTTAAAGCCCCTCCAAAGATTATTTTGTACCTTAAGATAATGTTTCCAAAATCGTTTCAGTGGTTCGTCAACTCAAAATAGAGTGACGGCACTTCTGCATTCACTTTGTAGCCCTCTATCAGCTCTAACCGCACTATGCAAGTTCACCAGATCGGGTAGCGGATTTGTAGTTCAAATGAGACCAAAGAAACTACAGGTCTGGCTTGGTTTACGGCCAGTGATAGGAATAATGGCGTTAAAATAATACTTTTTTCAGTAACGTGTAATCTAATTACTTTTGCTATCGTTACAACACCGTTACCGTTACTCCACGTTACTGAAGCTACTCATTGAAGCTGTCATCCAACTTGGCTCACACAGACACAGGAGCTGCAAATGTGTGTGTTTTTTTCCCTTTGGTGAGGGGAGGAGAGGGGCAAGATAACCGCTAAGTAATGATGATTGGCTGGGTAGAGTAATGCCTCATTCACACTACATAACTGTTGGAGTTGTTGATTCTCCGTGCTGTTCACACTACGTGATTCTCATCCGTCAGAGTTTTACAGTGTTCACATGACAGCATTGGTCGGTGATGTGAGTGTTCACACTACACTACTTTCTATTCAGCAGGCGTGTCAGACTGCCTCACTGCCGTCCAGTCAGTTAATCCCTGGTTAATAAATGAGCCACTCGTTGTTTTCTAGTGTTTACAGTGATCACTAAAACGGCTCTGAGGCTGACAGGAGTTTTTCTTTTTCCACAAAGTTTATTGAAGAACATCATTTATTAAACTTGTGGGATAAAGAAAATGTCTGCTGCATTTTTTCTGTATTTAACTGTAAATATGAGTGACAATATTAATGAATATATGGACATACTGCCTTTACTAAGCCGGTAACGCAGTGGTTGATTGCATATGCCATTGCCCTGGGGAGTCCAGGTTCAACTTCCTCCCAGTCCCGGCTACCAAAATGGGCGAGGGTTGCTTCAGGAAGGGCATCCGGTGTAAAACATTAACGCTAAAACTACAAGCAAATCATCCGCTGTGGCGACCCCGGAAGGGAGCGGCAAGAAAGGACAACAACAACAACATATGGATATACTGCCTTCCAAACACTAGAGCAAAGCCTCTTCTGCTATCTTTGAAGATGGATTTCAGCTGTTTCAGTGATCACTGTAAACACACAATCACTTGTCCCACCTTTTTTGCTGGATCGGCTTTGGGCTCGATAGTGTGAAAGTGGCTATTGTTTTTCTTAGTTTCATAGTGTAGTGGTATGAGGTACCACTGCCATATTGCACTTCTCTGGCTGGTTGAGCCAATCATTGTTTAGGAGAGGGGATAAAAGAAAGGCCCTGTGCCACCTCCCGGGCTCTCGCTTCCTGCCCCTTCGGCCCGCCTCCTTCCGGGTCGTCGTGTCCGCTGCGTGCCTCAGAGCACAGTTTCGACATCTCCGTTGTGGCCGAGGTAATATATTGCGGGTGCTTACCGCCGTTCACCAGAGCATAGTCTGCTGGTCGTGTGTTGTCTCCCTCTGTGCGGCTCCTCTTCACCCCTCTCCCCCTTTGGAAGGAACGACAAGTAACCGGACTGGGAACTGAAGTTTATGGACGTTAACGTCAAGTTAAGAGGGTATTGAACGATCACGGCTCTTTATCTACGGACATTTTGTCCCGCTGTTGCTCTGCCACTGTTGTCGTTGCGTGGCCGGGAGCTCCGCTACTATTGCCGTGCGGCCGCTGGTCTGCTGCTGCTACTTTACTACCGCTGCTACTCCATTACTGTTGTTACTCTATTACCGCGGTTACTTCACTATTGCTGCTACTCTGTTACTGTTGCCACCCCAGTATTGCTGCTTCATTGCTCACTTGGAAATCTTGTCGGTGGCTTCTGGCCGGCTTGCTTTCTGGTGCTGACCCGGTTTTCGCTGCTGGTGCGTGTGGTGTGTGTGTGTGTGTGTGTGTGCGAATGTTTTAAAGGTAATCTGTAGGTGTAGTGCAGTTTGGTTTACCTTCTTTCAGTGGTAGGATTTCTTCTGGTAAATTTTGTTTGTGTTTTGGTTGTTTATTGTTTTGTTTTGGTAATTTGTTTACTTTGGGGAGTATATTGTAAATATTTATTTTTCATTATGGAGGGGCATTTCTCCATTTGAGCCCCCTGTATTTGTGTTTCTAAGTGATTATGGTTAACTGTTGAGTTAATATCTCTGGCCAGAGTCTGTTTGATTTTTTTGTTGTTAGGTTGATTTAACTCAATATTTTGCAGTTCATTTATTGTTTTTCTTTTTCTTTATTAGTTTGTTAATATTATGGGATATTGCTTGACTGTATGTGATGGTGAGCCCTTTTAATCGTGTCCCCTATCTTTTTCAGTGCCGAAGGTCGCAGGTGGTGGTGGTTTCTTCCGGGTGGTGGTGATCTCCCTGTGTGAGCGTGTTGTTCATTTCGGATTTTCTTTGGGTGCACTTCACGTTTTGCTGTTGTGTGTGTGGGGTGCTCTTCTTTGTTTTTGATGTCACCGGCCCCCGTCGACACCTTCCCCAGCCGGTAAGCCTCGGCCTGTAAACCTTGTTTTTAGTTGGGCTCTTTTATCCTTTTGTCTACATTATATTGTGCATTTAAGGAATAAAATGTTATTCATGATAATTGAACTCCGTCTCTTGCCCTCCCTGAGTGAACGAACCTGAGCGTCCTTTTGTAAGGGCAAATAGCTGATTGATAGTACGGGTCCTTGGGCCTTAACCCGAGGTGGCGTTGTCGGTAACTTTAACTTAGTATTAACCCTCGCATTGCTACAATAGGTTATAATAAATCATTCTTTCACAAAATCATGCAACATACCTGGTCTGTGGACATCATTATTCCCAATGATGGTGCTCAAAGTTATAATTTGAAACATCTAGGGCTACACAAACATTTGTTTTTATAACATAACTTGCATCGTTCCAACTCTGAGGTGAAAGTTAAAGTGACATCCTTCATTAATGTTGTAGGTGGGAATCATGCATCACAGAGTACCCAATCCTGACATTTCAAGCCCTAAAAAGAAGAAGAAGACATGACGTTTGAAAGACGCAACTTTCCGATGCAATTTACGATGCATCATTCCAACTAAGCTTTTGGGAAAACACGTGCATCGTTCAACTATGCATTGGACTACGTTAGTTGTAAACATCGGAAGTTGCTTCGTTCGGACGATGCTGTTGAGAAACACGTGTCGTAGAGCCATCGTTCAAACTTAGGAAGCAGCTAAGGAAGTTCGCAACAAATGTTTAAACGCACACCTGAACATTGATCTGAACCTCGGTGGTCTCAGAGGAACAGCCTACTGCTGGACTCCCGGGGACCTTGTCACTCTACTGGTCCAGGTTCTTTTGGTCCTTCTCCATCCCTCTGTTGTTGTGCTCCTTGTCCTTGTTGTGTGGGACATGAGATGGTCGGATTACATATAAAACAAAAAAGTAATCACCTATATCCTATTTCCTAAACTTGTGTCCTTGAAATATTTCATTAAAACACCTAATCTTTTTTGTGATGTATTCCCTAACAGATTCTCCAATGACACTTCCTGTTTTTCTCTCTGCAGCATGTCTCATCTCCAGTTGTTCCTCCCTGTACTTCCTACACTCCAGCAACACATGGTGAACTGTCTCTCACTGTGTACATTGTGAACACAAACCTGTCGGATGTTTCCCCATTTTATTTCACGTTTGATTGAGTCCTGTGTGTCCTATCCTGAATCATATGGTTATAACTTCTTCCCTCCTGTTCCTGCCTCATATTTCACTATCTTTGATTTGTGGTTGTATACTGTATATACTGTATGTCTTCATGTGTTCCTGTGGTCTCAATTTTCTTGCTAGATTCTGAACATGTTTTTCCTAATAATAGACTTAAAATGTTCATTGTTTGCTGTGTTTTTACTTGAACGTTTTACTTGTTTGTTTCCTTAAAAAAAAAAAACCTGTACATTTAATAACTGACAGTAATTGAAATTACTATCAATATAAATACATATAAAAAAAATTAAAAAATTGATTCGTGTTTTTGAATTGAATTCATGAATACAAACATTCATACACCCATCCATTTTCTACCACTTATCCTCATCGGGTCGCGGGGGTGCTGGAGCTTATCCCAGCTGTCTTAGGGCAGAAGGCAGGGGACACCCTGGACAAGTCTCCACCTCATCGCAGGGCACTGTCTGTCCAGCACAAGCTTGTTGTCAGTTGGGTGTTCTGCAGTGCAGTGTTACCTTTAGTTGTTTTACTTTGTCTTATTCTGATAAACACTAGTGATCATTATAACAGCACCTCTCACTCTTCCTTCTGCCTAATTAACATCCACTGTTAGTGTGTGGTGCCTTTCAGAGGCTTGTCCAGGATGATATAGTCATGAAGTCTGTGTTGTGGTGAAATCCATCAGTCAATGGTCAGGAGAGAAGAAGCGCACCAAGGAGCCTTTGAAGCCTTTTAAAGGAGTAACATGTTTATTGAAATTTGGATATAAGACAGAAATACAAATACAGAATAGTCAGCGTCTGACTCTAACAGTTCTTCTTATGATAGTCAGGCTTTTAAACCTCACTCAATGACCAATAACACCAGACTCCCATTTAGGTAAAAGTATTTACCTCACAATAATTTGTATAATGTCTCTGCCTCCTGGAGACACTGTCCCTGTTAAAAGATTAGTTTGACTTTCAGGGAATTGTTTTGTGCTGAGTCAAATTGAGCAAAAAAGAGTCAACTTGTTCTTTTTGATTTACCTCAACCTGAATGACTGAGAACTGAGTGAAGATGGACACAGTTCAGACAAATTACAGAGATATCAATCTTCTTCATCTGACTCTCAGCAAGAAAGTAAATAAGAACATCAAGTTTGTGTTTATCATTTGAGAACTCTGCGAGACGCTCACAGGGGTGCCTAATGGCGCCGTTGTTGGTGGGATTTAAGGTTACTACGCTGAGAAAATGTTTTCCCACACTGATCACAGCTGAACGGTTTCTCTCCAGTGTGACAAAGCTGATGGCTTTTAAGGTTACAACTGTGACGAAAACTTTTCCCACACTGATCACAGCTGTACGGTTTCTCTCCAGTGTGACTGCGTTGATGGCTTGTAAGGTAACTACTTCTACTAAAAGTTTTCCCACAGTGATCACACCAGAAAGGTTTGTGTCCAGTGTGAAGGCGTCTGTGCTTGTCTAAGTCATTGTTAGTGTAGAAAGCTTTGCCACATTTGTCACATCTGTAAGGTTTCTCTCCGGTGTGGATGAGTCGATGGGATGCAAGGCTACTACTCTGAGAAAACTTTTTCCCACATTCATCACAGCTGTACGGCTTCTCTCCAGTGTGAATGCGTTGGTGGACATGAAGGGTACTACTGCGAGAAAACTTTTTCCCACATTCATCACAGCTATACGGTCTCTCTCCACTGTGAACGAATAGGTGGGACGCAAGTTTCCAACTCTGCGTAAATGTTTTCCCACATTCATCACAGCTGTATGGTCTCTCTCCAGTGTGGCTGAGTGTGTGCCTGTCTCGGTTGCCTTGAGTGTTGAAAGCTTTCCCACATACATCACAGCTGTACGGCTTCTCTCCAGTGTGAATTCTCTCATGAATCTTTAAATATGCAGATGTGGAGAAGAACTTGTTGCAGTGCTGACAGTAGGGACGTTTCAGTCCTCCGTTTCCTCTCCGTTTCTATAGCAACAGACAGACATAGAGAGGCAGAGAGAGTCGGTGAGATGTTGGTGTAGAGCGAGCTTTCTGGAACCATAAATATGTTCCCACCTGCAGGGCCAAAAAGTGTTTCTACAATACACATTTTTTTCACTTCCGATCCGATCCCGACACCTGAGTTTGGAGCTCTGTATGCTTAAGTATTAGTATTAGTATTATCAGTGTGAATGCTTCCATATTTACAACCTATGTTATTCTCTGTTCTTTTTTTATTCTTATTATTCTGCCCACTTTTTTCTGCAACTAAATAGTTCCACACACTTCATCGTAGAAACACCACTCAAACATTAAAACATTTGGCTCAATACATTAAACATTATTGTTTGTATTTCTCTCATACATAACCTTCAAACTTTCAGAGTTATGAGCCATAACTCACAAAAAATTTCCCATTGAAATGAATGGAGAAGCTTCAGACTTCAAGCATTTTCATTTTCACACATCCAACTTTCATTCAGAACTCCTCCATACATTCACACAGAAACTTCAATCAACTTTCAAAACTCAGCATATTTTCACTGCATCACTTCTTCAACTCAAAATTTTCATAATACTCACACTTAATTGAAATTTCACCTCATTCAGAGCATGAAAAAATCCAAAAATCAGACTTTAAAATGGGTGTCTATTGCATGCACTAGGGTGGGAGAACTACACACCTAGCATGGAGAGCAGTTTCAAAATATTTTGAAATTGCTATTGTGAGGGCTACATACAGCTTTCTTAGTGTAGTAGAGAGACGAAATTTCACTGCTGAATTCTCACTATTTCCTGTCATCTCATGTTGAAAAACCAAAGCTCTATTCACTACAGTTTTGAGCTACGAGGCAGTTGGACAAGTCCAACCCATGTGAAACGTACATGAATCTGGGACAGACACATGTAGTACATGCATCTGCGAGTGCGTCAGTAATTGGAATCTTAAATACTATGATATTTTTGTAAAATATATTTCATACATTTCCAACTGTTCAACTTCACTCAATACACACAGATTAAATTCAGCATTAGCAAATTGGCTTAGGCTTTACGTACTATTTACACATTCAACATCCTTTATTAATTGTTGGTATTATTCAACATTGAAATTATATTCACATACTAACACATTGTACTCATTCATACTTTTGCAACTGGTCATACTACTTCAATTCATTCATCCAGATTAAGCTCAGCATTATCAGATTTTTAGCTTTTTTTACTAAAACTTTAATTCACTCAACTCATACACACAAGTCCTTATACAACATTCATTGTACTTCTTCCTAAGACATTCAAACAAGCATTAGCAGATTATCTTAGGCTTTTTTCAAACTTTCAATTAATAAAATTCATCAATCCATCCATTATCTACCGCTTATCCTCATAGGGTCGCGGGGGGGCTGGAGCCTATCCCAGCTGTCTTAGGGTGAAAGGCAGGGTACACCCTGGACAAGTCGGCACCTCATCACAGGGCACATAGAGACAGACAACCACTCACACTCACACCTACGGTCAATCTAAATTAACCAATTAACCTAATCCATGCATGTTTTTGGATGGTGGGAGGAAGCCGGAGTACCAAGAGAGAATAATAATAAAATTCATACTCTTACCATATTCATTCTACTTCACCTTCTTTCTTCAATATTCAACCCAGCATAAGCAGATTAGCATGAGCAATTCAGTATTAGCTGATTATCTTAAACTTGACAGCATTCAACATTAGCTGATTAGCTTAAGCTAGGCAGTATTCAGCATTAGCAGCGTAGCTTCAGCTAACAGCATCCATCCAGAGTTACTGTTAACAGTCATAACAATAATTCAAAATAAAAAATAAAATGTAAGTTCCTCACTGCATGACAAGTATGATTTTGAGAAGTGAAAAATAATTTTGAACTTGCTTACAATGCTTAGTTAAGGACAGACGGTAATCTGCCAGAGCTCTGCACACTCACTGATACACCTAATCACAGAGCTCCCCGTACAACCACGGAGCTGGCGTGGGCAACAATCGAATGCCTTGTTCACACTACATGACTCTCAGAGTTGTTGACTGTCCATGCTGTTCACACTACGTGACCCTCTCCTCCCCCATCAGAGTTTTGAGGTGTTCACACTACAGGACTCTCTATTCAGCAGGCGTGTCAGACTGCCGCACTGCTGTCCAGTCAGCCTCCTCTCATTAATCCCTGGTTAATAAATGAGCCGCTTGTTGTTTTCTAGTGTTCACAGTGATCACTGAAACGGCACTGAGGCTGACAGGAGCTTTTCTTTTTCCTTTATTGAAGAACGTCATTTATTAAATTTGTGGGATAAAGAAATGGTCTGTGGCATTTTCTGTATAATCACTGTAAATATCATTGACAATATTCATGGATATATGAAGATATGGCCTTCCAAACATAAGAACAAAGCCTCTTCTGCTATCTTTAAGATTGATTTCAGCCGTTTCAGTGATCACTGTAAACAAACATTTTTCACTAGAAAACAACGAGTGGCCAGAGAGCCTCTCCGTTCTCTCCGGGAGCATAATAATTATGGCTGGGGTGTATTTCCACAGAACATACCATCTGGAGAAGAACACCTGTTATTTGCACTCTTTAGAGGAGTTTTACAGACTAAATAAAAATAAAGCAAAGAGAAAAGTCCCAGAGTAAAAGTATCAAACTCATCTCATCAAAAATATGTAGTGAAATAAAAATGGAAGTAGCCTACTCTAGATGTGGCTGGCTTTAGGCTGGGAACTGAATGAGAGAAATTCAGTGGCTCCTACTGTACCGCCACTGCTTTGGCTTTGTGGACTGGTGAATCCTTTGAACCCTATTGTGAACATATACATAGAACATTTGGACTGGTTACGTATATATCCCAGCAGCGTTTTACTATTGCAATAAAAGGTGACTGCATCCAGAGGAAGGTCAATCTCTTGAACAATGCGTTCATTTCCACTGCTGCACAGTTACAGTCTGGGTATGGTTGGCTCGTTTGCAGGAGCCAGTTTGGCTTTCCCTATAATGAAACCCCCATGAAGTTGGCCATCTTTTCTGTGGTTTTGAGATATACTACAGCACCAATAGCTTTTGTGGTGGTGTCTGAAAAGATGCATATTTCTCTATGCTTAGATTTAGAGTGAGAGGTGGTGGTATAGCATAAGGAATATGAAGGTCTTGTAGTTCCTGTAGTGAATCTCTCCATGCTTGCCACACATTGAGTTTGTCTTGGGGAAGCTGGGCATGCTATTCAGTTTCTTTCAGTGTTAATTCTCTAACCAGAGATTTTCCACGTATGTCACAGGGGCAACAAAGCCAAGCGGGTTGAACAGTCTGTTTACAGTGGCGAGGACTCCTCGACGTGTGAATGGTTTGTTGCTGGTGAAGAGAAAGACTCACTTGTTGCTGGGGAGGTATCAGAGATTATCTCTTGAACAGTGCAACCAACCTTGATCCCAGGTTTAAGGACATGTTTGTTTCACTTAAGGAGGAAGTCAAACAATGTCTCCTGGACCAAGCCGGAGGAAATGTTGAACCTAACAGAGGTCAAAGCCATGTGCCAGAGCCAGGACATGAAGAGGAATCAAACGTAGTCAGGCCACAGAAAAAGCACAAGAATGACTTGAGACAACTACTGTCATGTATCCAAGGAGAAAAGAAAGGCAGTGGTGTCACCCCCCTCAACTCCTGGAGAACCCCTGTCCCGAAGTGATAAGCTGAAAGATGAGTATCGGGTATATGAAAAAAAAAAAAAAAAACTCCAGAAATCAGCGCTGAAGAGGATACACTTTCCTAGTGGAAAAGAAATGCAAGTACTCTTCCTTAGCTCTGTGATTTTGTGAAATATCTGTGTATTGCTGCATCAGGTTGTGCTTCTGAGAGAGTCTTCAGTACTTCTGGCTTGATTGTCAGTCCAACACGATTGGTGATCCTATCAAAAAACCTGGAACTGACAAAGAAGCTAAAAAAATCCTTAAGAAGTTATACCTGTTGGAACCTGGTATTAGAGGCTTTGTTTATGTGAGATCAGGCTCCACACCATTGTTTTGTTATTTATTTGCATATTTACAAGAACAACAACACTGTTTTATACACTTGAAGGCTCCACACCACTGCTGTTCTTTTTGAATGTAAAATAGTTTACTTGTTATTTATAACCACATTTATAAGCACAGTATTGTTTGTTTTGATACTGGTTGGCTATAGGCCACTGCTGTTCTTTTTTGAATGTGAAATAGTTGACTATTGTTGTTATTGATGACCACGTTTAGAAGCACAGTATTGTTTGTTTTTTATACTGGATGGCTATAGGCCACTGCTGTTCTTCTTTGAATATATGGTCACCTTTTGGCAGTTGGCAGCTGTTACTGCAACTTAAATTCTGTGCAAAAAGATGCTGAAGCACAGTGGTGTTACGTACATGACATGAAGCAGTTTTAAATAAAGTAGTAAATTTCGAGGTACATGGCTTGTTTTTATTTAAATTGTGGTATTGAATTAGTGTTGAGAATTGTGAAAATTCACAGGTATTAACTGATGATCCATCTTGAGAACGTACATTAGCATCTTGATGCGCCTCACCCATGTTTGGTTACGAGCCTTGCTGCCGTATTATTGTTAGCCAGTTGCATATCGTCTTTTTACTATCCTGTTCTCCTTGTGTGTATCCAACACAATTTAGCAACAAGCCTAACTCCTTTTGAAAACATGTGCAGAGTCAGGATGTAGCATATAGAGCTCCAATTTATTGCTCCATGAATACATCTCCAAAAGAGAGTAAAACTGTAAAAGAGAAAGAGACACCCCTTAGTAAGTGCAAGAACCTGGCTAAAGCTTTTATACATATACATGGATAACATAGTGCTCATGTATGTAAGATAAGACTTACAGACAGTGATGTCAAATGCATGAATAAAAGGGCAGATGGTAGCGGATGAACTGTGACACGTGCTTACTGAGAGCAAAAACAAAATGGCTGACCCGTCATAACTTCCTGTCTCTAATTGCCCCTTCAAAATAAAAGGGTGCGATTACTTTTCTCAGTCAAACCCGTTACCATGGAGACGCTACACCACAAAAAAAAAAAAAAAAAAAACACCAAAATTTCACGTAGCCAATTTTTTTTTTCCAAAACCCTATCCCAGATCTGGGTGAGGCAGTTGTAAACTTGGCAAGCCTTTGTTGTAACACCAGTCATAATTTCCCCGACGTCTTGACTGTTTGTCACCAATGAAAACTGAACATCTAGCCTTGTTTACAGTGATCACTGAAATGTCTGAAATCCATCTCCAAAGATAGCAGAAGAGATGTTGTTCCACTGTTTGGAAGGCAATATGTCCTTATACAGTATTCATTAATATTGTCACTCATATTTACAGTGAAGAAAAATTAATCTGGTATACAGCAGAAAATGTAAATTTCTGTTCTCGCTAGAGGGCTATATCACGGTATGAGTAATTTCATATCACGGTAATGGTATATATACACACATATATACATATATATATATATATATATATATATATATACGTATGTATATATATATATATACATATATATATATATATATATACACACACACACACACATATGTATATGTATATATATATATATATATATATATATATATATATATATATATATATATACCTATATACATATATATTAAGTTGAACTATATATATATATATACAGTATATATACATTATATACAGCTGTATATATATATATACGTATATACATAAATATATATACGTGTATACATTAGTATGCACGTATATATATTAAATATACATAAATATATATATACATATATATATATACAGTCATGGAAAAAATTATTAGACCACCCTTGTTTTCTTCAATTTCTTGTTAATTTTAATGCCTGGTTTGGACAATTATAATGATAACAACAAAAATAGCTCATGAGAGTTTAATTTAAGAACTAAGGATTATTCATTTTCCATGGTTTTCTTGATAATAACCAAAATTACTTAAATTCTTACATCAATAGCTATGGCATTGTACCACCAAAAACACTACTTTTAAGCATTCCATGTTTTCTTTTCTGTTTGCTTTAAACACATGATACACACAAGAGTTAATACTTGATTGCATAACCATTGTTTTTGATGACTGCAGCCATGCGTCTTGGCATGCTCTCCACCAGCTTCTGACATTGTTCTGCTGTCACAGCAGCCCATTCCTGTTGGACAAATTCAAACAAATTTTCTTTGTTTTTGGGCTTGTGGTTCTCCATTTTGAGTTTGATGATTTTCCACAGGTTTTCAATTGGATTAAGATCTGGTGATTGAGCAGGCCAAGGCATGGTGCGAATGTTGTGGTTCTCCATCCAGGCTTTAACTGACCTTGCCGTGTGGCAAGGGGCATTATCTTGTTGGAAAATCCAGTCATTGAGGCAGGAAAGAGTTTTCCAGCTGATGGAAGAAGACTGTTCTCAAGGGTAGTCCTGTACTTGACCTGGTTCATTCGGCCTTCACACAATTGCATTTGCCCTGTTCCACTCAGACTGAAACAACCCCAGATCATGACTGATCCACCCCCATGTTTTACTGTAGGGGCAAGACAGTCTGGGTTGTAAGCTTCTCCAGGCTTCCTCCTAACCAGTAAGTTGCTGGAGTGGGCATCAATTCAAACGTGGATTCATCACTGAAGAGAACCTTAGCCCAATCATCAACAGTCCAATCCTTGTGGTCTCGAGCAAAGAGTAACCGGGCCTTCCTCTGCCTTTCATTGATGAAGGGCTTCTTGCGTGCTCTGTGTGACTTCAAACCAGCTTCAACAAGTCGGTTTCGAACTGTCCTTGCCGAGCAAGTCACATTTCTCGACAGTGCCCACTCATTTTTAAGGTCCCTGGAGGTCTGGCGGCGATTCCTGACACAGGAAAGGATGAGTGCACGGTCATCTCGTGGGGTAGAAAGGCGTTTCCTGCCACGGCCAGGTAGCAATTTGGCAGTGCCATGTTCAGCTTGTTTTTTTGGTTGTAATGAGCGGCTGTCTTGGAGATCTTCAGTTTTTCGCTACCTGTCTCTCACTCATGCCAATTTCCAGCAGTGCCAAGATGGCTGCCTTTGTTGCTTCACATAATTCTTTTGTTTTAGGCATTATGTGAGAGCTGACAACTTCTGAGTTGTGCTACGGCTTGAATGTAAGCAGGAAACCACTCTAGGCCTTTGCATGTGCAGTGCTGCTTGTGACATGAAATGGCCTCTTATATACCCTGGGAATCAATTAAGCTTAAGAATGTCAAATAGGACATAAAGTATTATGTGACCAGCTGCATTTTTGTTGTGTTCATTGTATTATACGTTTAGTGGTACCAGATATTAGAATGAACAAGAAATTGAAGAAAACAAGGGTGGTGTAAAAATTTTTTCCATGACTGTATATATATATGTATGTACACATACATATACGTATGTGTACATATATATACTGTATGTGTATATACAGTCATGGAAAAAATTATTAGACCACCCTTGTTTTCTTCAATTTCTTGTTAATTTTAATGCCTGGCTCAACTAAAGGTACATTTGTTTGGACAATTATAATGATAACAACAAAAATAGCTCATGAGAAGTTTAATTTAAGAACTAAGGATTATTCATTTTCCATGGTTTTCTTGATAATAACCAAAATTACTTAAATTCTTACATCAATAGCTATGGCATTGTACCGCCAAAAACACTACTTTTAAGCATTCCATGTTTTCTTTTCTGTTTGCTCTAAACACATGATACACACAAGAGTTAATACTTGATTGCATAACCATTGTTTTTGATGACTGCAGCCATGCGTCTTGGCATGCTCTCCACCAGCTTCTGACATTGTTCTGCTGTCACAGCAGCCCATTCCTGTTGGACAAATTCAAACAAATTTTCTTTGTTTTTGGGCTTGTGGTTCTCCATTTTGAGTTTGATGATTTTCCACAGGTTTTCAATTGGATTAAGATCTGGTGATTGAGCAGACCAAGGCATGGTGCGAATGTTGTGGTTCTCCATCCAGGCTTTAACTGACCTTGCCGTGTGGCAAGGGGCATTGTCTTGTTGGAAAATCCAGTCATTCGAGGCAGGAAAGAGTTTTCCAGCTGATGGAAGAAGACTGTTTTCAAGGGTAGTCCTGTACTTGACCTGGTTCATTCGGCCTTCACACAATTGCATTTGCCCTGTTCCAGTCAGACTGAAACAACCCCAGATCATGACTGATCCACCCCCATGTTTTACTGGCGGGGCAAGACAGTCTGGGTTGTAAGCTTCTCCAGGCTTCCTCCTAACCAGTAAGTTGGCTGGAGTGGGCATCAATTCAAAATTGGATTCATCACTGAAGAGAACCTTAGCCCAATCATCAACAGTCCAATCCTTGTGGTCTCGAGCAAAGAGTAACCGGGCCTTCCTCTGCCTTTCATTGATGAAGGGCTTCTTGCGTGCTCTGTGTGACTTCAAACCAGCTTCAACAAGTCGGTTTTGAACTGTCCTTGCCGAGCAAGTCACATTTCTCGACAGTGCCCACTCATTTTTAAGGTCCCTGGAGGTCTGACGACGATTCCTGACACAGGAACGGATGAGTGCACGGTCATCTCGTGGGGTAGAAAGGCGTTTCCTGCCACGGCCAGGTAGCAATTTGGTAGTGCCATGTTCAGCTTGTTTTTTTTTGTTGTAATGAGCGGCTGTCTTGGAGATCTTCAGTTTTTCGCTACCTGTCTCTCACTCATGCCAATTTCCAGCAGTGCCAAGATGGCTGCCTTTGTTGCTTCACATAATTCTTTTGTTTTAGGCATTATGTGAGAGCTGACAACTTCTGAGTTGTGCTACGGCTTGAATATAAGCAGGAAACCACTCTAGGCCTTTGCATGTGCAGTGCTGCTTGTGACATGAAATGGCCTCTTATATACCCTGGGAATCAATTAAGCTTAAGAATGTCAAATAGGACATAAAGTATTATGTGACCAGCTGCATTTTTGTTGTGTTCATTGTATTATATGTTTAGTGGTACCAGATATTAGAATGAACAAGAAATTGAAGAAAACATTTTTCCATGACTATAAAAAATATATATATATATATATATATATATATATATATATATATATACGTATGTACATATATATATATATAGGTATATAAACTTGGCTATATTGGGATATAGAATTTTGTCCATATCACACAGCCCTACTCACAGTTAAATACAAAGCTCAGATCAACTCCCTGGTGAAGACTGCTTTTAAAATTATGAGGCCCATCTGGCCTCCCCTCTCCATAAGTCTTTTTTGAGCAGGCTGCTATTGAGCAGGCCACAAACATTCATATTGACACATCATATGCCCTCAATTTTGAATACTTTTTATTAAACTCAGGAAGACGGTACAGAGTTCTGCTTTGTAAACACAATCGCCTCAAAAATCCATTTATCCCACTATCGATCAACCTCATTTAAGAGCAGCTAGTGGAGGAAGAAAAGAAAAAAGAGGAGAGGGAGGGTGAGGTAATGATGCTTGTGAGAATGAGTGAATGTTGTTTTTTGTTTAGCACATCACACTCATTGTTTTAAATGTATTTATTATGAGTATCTGTATTGTATTGCACTGCAGCACTGCCCTTTTTATTCAAGACAAATTTCTCCTATGGGAGACAAATAAAGAAACCTTGAATCTTGAGCTGTGACAGAGACACTGTTCCTTTTAAAAACATCAAATATTGTTTCAATTTGGATGAAATTAAATCCATCTTACAGTCAAAGTTTATAGACGTGTATTAATGTAAGGGTACTATATGCACTGTTTTATATTATGTATTCCTTTGTAGGTTTGATGCTCTGTCTGGTTCCATATGCTTATATAGACTGAAGTCTGAACACTATGTGCATTTCCAGCCTTTTAAACAAATACAGTGTATGTGCTTAAATGTTGGATTGTTAAATATGTTACTGCACTGAAATGAAAACAAGAAACAATCAAAGTGGGAAATAATAATTAAAAAGTTGTTAAAAGTGAGATTGCAACAAGTGCCAATAGAAGTGAGACAAAATGAGTACAAGCTGAAATGAGTATAAACTGAACACATCCTTAAGTCAGACTGGCAAGGCTGTAGTAAATGGAATAAATATAACATGAATATATACAAAGAATAAAGCTTATAGTTACTGCCTCTGCAGTGTATTTTCTTGTTTATCTTTTCACAGTGCAATAACACCCTTTCCATGTGAAATATTCCAATTCTGAAACTGCGCAATAACATGACATGTAGGCTAATGTGCAATAAACTTTTTGCTTTACTTACTTAAAAAAAGTGCAATGGCTTTTTTACTCACTTGTAGCAAAAACTGATCTAGCCATACCACTGTAAATATTGTGCCTTATTACACTAAATAATATTTTATTTCGTACATTTATGTCCTTCTATTTCATTTTAGCTGTCTTTTTTTATATATATTGTTTTACATGTGACTGAGCACCATGTGGAGCAGCACTCCTAATTTCTATGCACTGGCATATAATGACAATGCACACTGTTTGGCTAGATAATGCACACCATATATGTCTTTAATATTTAACCACACTTACACTTAGACAAGCAGCTACAGCAGTCAGTAAGGAGTTTAGCCTCCGGATTTCAAATAATAACACTTCCAGACGTTTGTAAGAGCAAAACAAATGTTAAGAATTTTGTCTAAAAAGGTTACATCCTAACCCTCACAAGGCAGAACCATATGAATGGGTACAACTGTGTGCAAGAGACTGTACTTGTTGCGCACAAGTCCTGTATTCCTTAAGCTCCTCCTTTAGCTTTCCATTCTCCAACAGTTCGTTGATCAGCACTTGTTTCCATGTGCAGACATTACATTCCACATTGGACATGACAGGCTGCCCACCATCCAGGGCCTCTGGCTGCTCCTGCAGCCGCTCAGCATCCAGGTGTTCCGGTCGTAGTGATAGCTGCTGCGGCATCGTCTTACGTCTCAGGCTCCGCTGAAACCTTGCTCTGTCAGTCACCTGAACACTGTTGTGGCCCAACAGCAACGTTGGCTTCCAATCAGGGTGATTCTCCAGCATTTCATATGGCTCACCTTAAGTGCAATCATTGTGAAAATGTGTGAATGCCCACAATGCAGCATTTACATAAATAGCCTACAGCTGACACACCCATAATATGACCCATCCATCCATTATCTACCGCTTATCCTCATAGGGTCGCGGGGGGGCTGGAGCCTATCCCAGCTGTCTTAGGGCAGAAGGCAGGGTACACCCTGGACAAGTCTCCAGTTCATCACAGGACACACACAGATAGACAATCACTCAAACTCACATTCACACCTACGGTCAATTTAAATTAGCCAATTAACCTAATCCCCATGCATGTTTTTGGATGGTGGGAGGAAGCCGGAGTACCAGAGAGAACCCACACAGACAAAGAAGTTGTGGTAGCTGTATTCTTTGACATAGGAAAAGCTTATGATATGCTTTGGAAAGAGGGACTACTTATTAAGTTGAACTCCCTAGGAATTGGCGGTAGAATGTATAATTGGATGGAGAACTTCTTATTTGAAAGGAAAATTCAAGTTAAAGTAGGGATGGAAAGTAGAGAACATACAAACTCCACACAAAAAGGCCCCGGGCCCGGGATTCGAACCCGGTACCTTCTTGCTGTGAGGAGTTGGGAAAGTTAGCCAAGATCGTGTAAGACACCAACTATGGCATTTCAGATTTAATTTCAATTACACTAAAATGTAATGTCCATCACAATAGTAGCACGGTCTAAGTGACAAAAGTCAGCTGTCTGAGTTACAGAGCTACACTTAGCAAGCAAGTGGTGACCTAACAACGACAGATGCACTTCGAACACGCTAGCAATAATACTATTAACGGTCTAAAAAATGATCATAGCTTATTTTGGTTTTGAGCGCTTACCAGAATGAAAATGCAGAGAACACGCTCTCATAATTGCTTCTCACGGCAGCTGCCCAGGACATCCGACGTCTCTTCGACACATCGGCAGTCAGTCCTCCATACTGTACAGCCATTTCCATTGAGGAGCCGGAAAAAAACGGATCCCAGTCTTGTTCATACGTCACGCAGCAGATTTGAGGCATCACGCAATCTCCGACGTCGTTCTGACAGGGAAACTTTCTGCCGCGACCATGGTGAACCGCTCTTCTGAAAGGCGGACTCCCAAAATGGCAGCGGGGGTGGGGTGAAAATGCCACGACAACTGCTGTGACGACAACCTCCCATAAATACTGCACATTTAATACATTGAGAATTAAATATCAACGTACTGTCTCACTCACTCTCCTCTCATCTGCTCCTCATTCTGTTAAGATAATGAGGACTAGGATGTGTGTGTCTGTTTTCATGTCATCGCCATGATGAGAGCTTCTCCACCGCTTCTCCTCGCGCGACTGACTGACTGCCTGACTGATTGATTCTACCGACTTCGAAGGAACGAATCAGTTCAGTTCGTTCACTCAAAAGATTTCCTTCTTTTGAACGAATCGTTCACGAACGAAACAACACTACAGTTTGACTCTTCCTCGTGTCTTTTCTTTTGTTATGACGCCATTAAAGTCCTGAACACTGACCTGAACCTTGGTGCTCTCAGAGGAACAGCCTGCTGCTGGACTCCCGGGGCTCTTATCGCTCTGCTGGTCCTCTTCCATCCCGCTCTTGTAGTGGTCCTGGTTCTGCTCCCTGGTTCTGTTCTCTATGATCCAGCAGATCTCCTTCTTCTTCTTCTTCTTCTTGTGGAGTTTTATTGGCGGTTGGCAAACAACGTATTGGTGCATTACCGCCACCAACTGGTAAGGAGTGTGAATCAGGATGACTACTAATACCCCTTCAAAAAAAAAAAATTAATAAATAATAAAAAAAATAAATAAAATTATATTCTATCAAGCAGCCTCGTTGCTTTAAGGAACTGGAATATAAATTTGTAACTCTTGTGCCCTGAGCTCTGTTGTAAAATGACTCTGATATCCAGTGGTATTTTAATGTTCCTGAGATGTGTAATTAAACTCTGTCTTTCTCTCTCATATTTCTGACACTGAAGTATTATGTGCTCTATTGTCTCTTCTTGGCCACAGTAGTCACAATTCCCTGTCTGATGTTTTCTAATTATGAATAGTGTACTGTTCAGTGCAGTATGTCCAAACCTGAGCCTTGATATTATTGTTTCTTCTCTTCTGTTCCTTCCTGCTTTTCTCATTTCTCCCACTTTCCTTTGTATTCTGTAAAACCATTGTCCCGTCCTCTCTTCCTCCCATTGTTTTTGCCATCTTTCCCTCAGTCTTTGTTTGATGATGCTCTTAGTTTCAGATTTAGTGACATTAACTCTCAAATCAATGGATGTCTTTCCTGCTGCCTCCTTTGCTGCCTTATCCGCCATCTCATTTCCTCTGAGCCCAATGTGTGCTGGTATTCATACAAAAATCACTGTCAGCCCCATCATCTGAATTCTGTATAGGGTTTGCTGCACTTCAAACAGTATGTCTGGTCTGCTGTGTGACTGACTGTCCTGTAAAGTGATTAATGCTGAGCTGGAATCAGAGCATATAACTGTTCTTAAAGGTCTTGTCTCCTAAAAACTTACTGTACTGCCAACAGTATTGCGATCATTTCTCCGGTATAAACTGACACTTCTCCACTGATCCGCCTCCCCACTGTGATATTCAACTCTGGGACAATAAAAGCTGCTCCTGCTTTATCTGAGCTCTTTGAGGCATCTGTATAAATCTGGACGTAGCTGTTAAAGTCCTCAATATATGTCTGTACTGACTGTGGGTTATAAATGACTCCTCTATTCTTGTTTTTCTTTTCTAATAACGTGAGATCAACTGTGGCATTTGGAAGTATCCAGGGTGGTATAACTGGTAATGGTACTGTAGGACTGATGTTTAGTTGTGCTATTCCCAGTTCTGATGCTTTCTGTGTGCTCAACCAGCCAAAGCTTTTGTTGTCCCTTTTCTCCTTTTCCCAACACGGTTTTAAAGTGAGTTGTGTTGGATGCTCTTGACTGTGCCCCTGTACATTAAGCCAATAAACTGTTGAAAGTTGTAGCCTCCTCATACCTAATGGCATCTCCCCCATCTCCACCTGTAGTGCTGCTGTTGGAGTTGTTTTCAGTGCTCCTGTGCATATCCTCAGTGCCTGATATTGAATATTGTCCAGTCTTTAGAGAGATGTGCCTGCTGCAGATCCATATACCACACTCCCATAGTCCAACACTGATCTGATCAGCCCACAGTATATGGCTTTTAGTGCACTTCTGTCTGCCCCCCATTCACTCCCCACCAAACACCTCATCACATTCAATACTTTCTTACATTTATCCACCACCTTCTGAATATGTACAGCCCATGTGATTCTTTCATCAAACCAAATCCCCAAGTATTTATAACGTTTCACTCTCTCCAGTTCCTGATTATACAGTTTTAGTTTCATTGTGTTGCTAATTCTTTTCCTTGTAAAAAACATTGTCTTTGTCTTATCTACTGAGAATTTAAAACCCCACTTATATGACCACTCCTCTATTTTAGTGATGGCACCCTGAACTTTCTTCATAATGAATTCCAGATTATTTCCCCTCTTCCAAATTGCCCCATCATCAGCAAACAGTGACACCCCCATCTGATTTTCTATACCTGTAAACACATCATTTATCATAAGGCTGAACAGTAACAGACTGATTATGCTCCCTTGTGGTGTTCCATTTTCTATGGCAGATTTCCCAGAGTACTTCCTCCCTACTCTCACCTGAATGAATCTGCCTGTTAAAAAATCTCTAATCCATCTATACATTTGACCATTAATACCTATTTTTCTGAGTTTGATTAATAGTCCCTCGCCCCACATCATATCATAGGCCTTCTCTACATCAAAAAACACAGCTACCACACTTTCACACTTTTACCTGTGCTTTTCTGACCTCATGCTCTAGACAAACAGCAGGATCCATGGTGTTTCTCCCTCTCCTAAAGCCACTCTGATATTTAGATATATAGCCTTTACTTTCTGTATAATATGTTAACCTGTCATTTATCATTTTCTCCATTATTTTACAGATATTAGATGATAATGCAATTGGCCGATAATTCCCTGGGTTTGTACTGTCTTTTCCTGGTTTGCGTATTGGGACTACAATGACTTCCTTCCAGCTCTGTGGTAATTCTCCCTCTTCCCAAACTTTGTTATATAATTCTAATAAAATGTCCTTGGCTGATTCACTGAGATGTTTTAACATTATGTAGCAAATCTGGTCCTTTCCTGGTGCTGTCAACTTAATTTTCTTTAGTGCATGGTTCAGTTCTGCCTTTGTAAATGGTTGGTTTAGTGGGTCATCTGTGTCCTCATCATCCTGTAACAGCTCTATATTCTCTGCTCTTGTGGTTACACACCCTTCTTTCCCTTTTTCACTGATGTTTGCTGAACTGTGAATTTTAACAAAAGTCTTTGCCAGCATCTCAGCTTTTTCTTCATCCTTCACTGCTGTTACCTCACTCTCTACTAACACTGGATATCCCCAGTCTCCTTTAATCCCATTCATTCTTTTTATCATTCTCCACACTTTACCTATTTCTGTCTCCCTTCCAACAGAGTTACAGAATGTCCTCCAATATTCCCTCTTTGCATTTTTTATAACCCTCCTAACTTTTGCTTGTGCTCTCTGATACTCAATGAGGTTCTGACCACTGTGGTTCTGTCTCAAGACTTTGAATGCTTTATTTCTTGCCCTAATCACTCCATCACACTCCTTTGTCCACCATGGAACAGTCTTCTTTTTGTTCCTACCTTCTCTCTTCTGAATGGCCTCCTTTGCTGCCTCTAGAAGTGCCTTAGACAGAGCAAGGTTAAAATTATTAACATCATCATTCATATTGATTTTCTTCATTTCTCTGTCACATATGATCCCAAATTTCTTCCAGTCAGCACTGCTAAAAGCCCACCTCTGCTCTCCCCTGGAGTCATACTCCTCTACCGTTACTCCTCGTGCTGTGATGATGGGATAGAGATCCCTGCCCACAGTTGTCTCTCTGTTTACCCCCCATGAACACATACCTGCCACTGAGTGTGAGACCAGTGTCAGATATATTGCAGATTTTGTCCCCATTCTGATATCAACTCTAGTTCCACTCCCATCATTCAAACACACTAGGTTTTTACTCTCAACTATCTCTTCTATTACCACACCATTGTTATCAGTCCCACTGCCCCACAGTGTACTATGAGCATTAAAGTCCCCACACCATACTACTTTCCCTTGTATTTGTGCTGTCAATTCATTCATTGTCTCAATTGTCAGTCTACTGCATGGATTGTAAAAGTTAATAATTTTAATGTTCCCTTCTGTTGTCCAGACTTCAATTATTACATATTCTAGCTCTGTTCCTTTTCCCATCACTCTGTACTGTATCCCTTGTTTGACAAATGTTGCACACCCTCCTCCACTGCCCTCCCCTCTATCTCTGCGGACGCTATCATAGCCTTTTATTACAAAGTCTAGTGATGGTTTGAGCCAGGTTTCTTGAATACATATGATATCTGGTTTCTTTTTTATTCCCT
Source organism: Synanceia verrucosa (assembly GCA_029721515.1). Classification (NCBI taxonomy): domain Eukaryota; kingdom Metazoa; phylum Chordata; class Actinopteri; order Perciformes; family Synanceiidae; genus Synanceia; species Synanceia verrucosa. The sequence continues at coordinate 22,485,424 of CM056554.1, forward strand.
TAATGAATCCCTTAAATTCTTGACCATTTGCTATCAGGCTTCTAGCGTTCCACTGTAAAATAATCAGGGTCCTTTTTCACCTGAGCTCCCCACTCTCCCATCTGCCTCAAGGCTTTTTGTAATCTGCTCCCAGGACACCTTTTTTATCCCCAAAAACTTCTCTGCTCCCCTCACAATTATCTTGATCTTTTCCGTTTTGTGTTTGACTTGATCAGTACAGTTAATAACGTAGGCCATGAAGAGAATCAGTTTATCTACTGCCAATGCCGTGTTAGCTTCCTCTGTTTGCTCTTCCTCTGCTCTTTGGACCTGATTAATTTTTCCTGTTACATTCTTTCTCCTTTGACCATCTACCCTCTTCACTGCCTCTGCATAACTGATGTTGTTTGTTGCTTTCACCTGCTCTATTTCCACTGCCCTCTTCCTGACCTCACACTGACTGTATGTCACCCTGTGTTGTCCACCACAGTTACAGCATTTCTCCTGACCCTCAGTTTTGCATTCCTCTATCCTGTGCTCCCCTCCACATTTGGGACACCTCTGTTTCCCTCTGCAGGCTGCTGCTATATGCCCATACCTCTGACACTTATAACAGCGTAGTGGGGGAGGGATGTAGGGCCTGACTGGAAAGCACATATATCCTATTTTAACTGTTTCTGGGAGTACAGTGTCCTGAAACTCCAGCAGAACAGACAGACTATCCACCCTTTCTCCATTAACTGTCCTCTGTAGTCTCTTTGCTCTGCTCACTTCGCCCCGAAATGCTCCGTTTGAGTTTGTCCAGGTCCTCATCTACAGGAATCCCTGTTATCACTCCCTTTATCACCCTGTTAGCGCCCATAATCCTTCTTTCATTTATCATTTTCTTACAAATGCTTTCTATTTGTAGCACTTTGTTCTTCTGTTCCTCCGTTTACATATTATCAACAGATTGCCATCCCTTAGGGTTTTTGCCATCTCCACCTCTCCTAGCTTCTTTCTCAGCTCCCTGCTCAGTGTAATTGGACTCAGTCTAACCTCTTCATCTTCCTTTCTAAATTTCAGAATGACTTTAAATCCCTCTCTCATCACATTTTTCAGGACTATTCTCTCATCATCACCTGAACTGTTCTCTTCGAAGCTTCTCTTGCTGAGTTTATTTACGTCGTCTCGCCTGTTTCTTCCTCTCCCTCTCCCACTAGAAACTGGCGTCCATCCGCCAAAATCCATGTTACCTTCCTCCTCATCGTCTACCTGAGTCGCCATCCTGATCCAGTCACAAACCAGTTTATGCCAACTGCCAGTTCCGAGGGTCGAGCCTTTAGAACGACGATCTTTTGTATCGTTGATTGTTTGTTTGTTTGTTCACCTCTTTCTTGCGGCCAGGGACCTGCAGATCGGTCAGAAGCTGAGCTAGGACACCGTCGTACCGGGCCTATCGGCCGTCGGCCGATATCCCACACACAACTCCCCACTCAATCCACACGCACCTAACACACAATCCAATCAAAAAAAAAAAAAAAAAAAAATTCTCGCTATTAGATCCGTTTTCTGTCTCTTAGTGTCCGCTGGTTTAAACTCACGCTCCCGCCAACTGACACTTCCGACTTCCCAGCAGATCTCCTCTCTGACTGCTGTCTTTTGTGTTCTCGCGATTTTGCAGCGAGACTTTTTCCTCTTCTTCTTGTGGTTTTATGGCAGTTGGCAACAATCTGGTGCATTACCGCCACCAACTGATTAGGAGTATGGATCAGTATGTCTTACTCTCACAAGACTAAATGAACCTAAAGTAATAATAACTAAAAAAAAAAAAAAAAAATCCCTAGATAAATGCATAAACTTTTATATTCTTCTAAATAACCCTGTTGCTCTCATAAACCCCAACATAATTTCAACACTCTCACCTCGTGACTCTCCCCTCAGTATATCAAACACATTGAACCTTTCCTTTTGCCTACTGAGTTTTTGTATCATTTGTCTCCTTTGTGTTTCATACTTTTACATCGTACTAGAACATGTTCCACTGTTTCCTCCTCCCCACAGTAGTCACAGCCACCTGTGTTATGTTTCCCTATCTTGTGCCCAAATCTCATCCGTGTAATCACTACCTCCTCCCTCCTGTTTCTTCCTGTATTCCTAACCTCTCCCACTTTCTTCTGGATTCTGTAATACCACCTCCCCTTCTTTTCTCTATCCCATTGCTTTTGCCATCTCTCCTTTAGTTTTTCTTTTATTATGTTCTTGACCACTTTTCGACAAATACTAACATTTATTTCTATATTTTCTTTCTTTGTTGCTCTCTTTGCGATCTTATCTGCCATTTCATTTCCTGTCACCCCAATGTGTGCTGGTACCCATATAAAAATGACCCTAATACCCATCCTCTGAATCCTGTAAAGTGCCTGCTGCATTTCAATTAGAATATCTGGTCTACTCTCAGAGTGACTGCTATTTAAACTTGTCTTGTGTCTTCCACCCACTGTAGTGCTAACACTATTGCCACCATTTCCCCTGTGTACACTGAAACTTTTCCCTCAATCCTTTTCCCCACCACAACATCAAACTCAGGCACAAAAAACCTACTCCTGTCTTGCTGTCTGAACTCTTTGATGCATCAGTGTATATCTGTACGTAACTATAATACCCATCAATGTATGTTTGTACTGTCTGTGCTGTAAGAACAAAATTCTAACCCTAACCCTAACCCTAACCATGGGCGAAAGAGCCTTCAAGGCTGCTGCTCCCGTCTGTGGAGCAGCCCTCCCTGACCATCTCAGGGCTCCACAGGCGGTGGACGCTTTTAAAATGGGACTGAAAACCTTCCTTTTTAGAAAAGCTTTTACAGATTAATTTTACCTCCTTGTATCTATTTTTTTTTTTTTGTTATTGCCTGGATTTTATTTTTGTTATTGATTTTATCAGTTTCTTTATCATCTTGTCTGCTGCTTTTCTTTTAACTTTCTTTTCTTTCTTTTGTGCACTTTGAGATTTGTATTACAAATGTAAAGTCGAATAAATAAAATGTATTATTATTATTATTATTATTATTATTATATGCTTTTTCAATGTCGAAAAAACAACTACCACACTGTCTTTATTAATCTGTGCTTTCCTTATTTCATGCTCTAGGCATAAAGTTGCATCCATAGTATTACGGCCCTTCTTGAAACCACTTTGATACTTTGCTATGTACCCTTTACTTTCCAAAAAATATGTTAGTCTTTCATTTATCATTTTCTCCATTAATTTGCATATATTTGATGTTAGGGCAATAGGCCTATAATTCATTGGGTCTGTGGAGTCTTTCCCTGGTTTACTTATTGGTACGACCACAGCCTCTTTCCAGTTTGTTGGTAATCTCCCAGACTTTGTTATACAACTCAAGCAATACATAGAGATTCACATTCACATTCACACCTACGGTCAATTTAAATTAGCCAATTAACCTAATCCCCATGCATGTTTTTGGATGGTGGGAGGAAGCCGGAGTACCAGAGAGAACCCACGCAGACACAGGAGAACATGCAAACTCCACACAGAAAGGCCCTGGGCCCGGGATTCGAACCCGGTACCTTCTTGCTGTGAAGCGACAGTGCTAACCACTACACCACCGTGCCGCCCCTAATGACATTTGTAAAAATTAACAAATTTAATATTTCCCTCTTTTGCCCAGACTTCAGTTACTATATATTCCATATTCCTTCCTTTTCCCACCACCCCATATTGTGTTCCTTGTTTCATAAACATTATGCACCCACCACCATTTCCCTCTCCTCTATCTCTACGGATACTATCATAACCTTTAATGGTAAATTCCAATCCTGGTTTCAGCCATGTTTCCTGAATGCACAAAATGTCTGGTGCTTTCTTACAGTCTCTAATAAAACCTTTTAGCTCTTGACCATTGGCTATTAGACTTCTAGCATTCCACTGTAAAATAATCAGTCTGTCTTTTCATTTGCTCCCCCTGGTTTCCTGTCTACCTCCAGTTTCCTATTAATATCTTCCCAGGACACCTCTCTCATTCCCAAATACTTTTCAGCCCCCTTCACAATAACTCTTATCTTCTCTGTTTTGTGTTTTACTTGATCAGTACAGTTTATTATGTAGGCCATAAACAAAACCAGTTTTTCAACCTCTAATGCCTCGCCCCCCTCTTGTCTTACAGTCTGTTTCACCTTATTAACCTCCTCTCTTCATCTTTGCTCGTTTACTCTCTTCACTGCCTCTACATAGCTTATGTTGTCAGCCGTTTTTACTTGATTCACTTTTACTGCCTTCTGTCTCTCCTCGCAGCCACCATACGTCACCCTGTGTTGTCCCCCACAATTGCAGCATTTATCTTGCACACCATCTTCACATTCTTCAAACCTACGGCTTCCTCCATATTTGGGACATCTCTGTTTCCCTTTACACACTGCAGCTATGTGTCCGTACTTTTGGCATTTGTAACATCTAAGTGGTGGGGGGACGTAAGGTCTCACTGGGAAGCTCATACATCCTATTTTAACCCTCTCTGGAAGAACGGACCCTCGAAATTCAAGGAGGACTGACAGGCTGTCTAGTCTTTCCCCATTCACCGTTCTTTGCAGTCTCCGGATCGTATTTATCTCTCCTCCACTCATACTCCTTTTTAGTTTCTCCAGGTCTTCATCTACCGGAATCCCGGTTATGACTCCCCCTCATTCCCATTCCTACACCTAGTACCTTTCGTTCACACACACACCCTTCTTGCATATACTTTCCACCTGCCTGGCTTTATTTCTCTGCTCTTCCATTTTTGCATATTATCAGCAAATTTCCATCCCACAAGATTTTCGCCATTTCCACTTCACCTATCTTCTTTCTCAGTTCCCTCGTCAACGCTTAATATGTTCATCTTCTTTCCTAAACCTCAGGATAATTTTAAACTCCTCATTGAAACCCTTCTTCGCACTATTCTATTCCCTTCATCCGAACTACTCTCTTCTAACCTGTTAGTATGTTTCTTTCTTTTGATATTCTGGCTTGTACTCAAGCTCCCGCTTTTTCCCTGCTGTGCTCGCTGTGATTTCCCACTGCATGCCAGATACCATTCATCTCCTAACTCTATCTCACTGTCCCCTTCATCCTCATCTCCCTGGTTTGCCACCCTGATCCACTCACTAATCAGTTTATGCCCACCGCCAAATTACAAATTTTCCAAAAACACGCCCAAAAGTTGTTTCAAAAACCTTGACTCCTGTCAAACTCCTGTCACGATCAGCTGTTTGTAGTTCCTCCCGACCGCCTCGTGGCGTCGATGAGGTCACCCGAGGAGGCGCGTTTGTTGACCGGCGTTCGCGATTTTGCAGTGAGACTCCTTCTTTCTTCTTCTTCTTCTTCTTCTTTTGGTTTAATGGCGGGTTACAACCATAACTTATTAGGTGCATGCACGCCACCTACTGTACCGGAGTATGTAGCTTGGATTGGCGCTCCTTCTACTTCTTCTTTGGGGTTTTATGGCAGTTGGCAATCCAAATAAGAGGTGCATTACTGCCACCAACTGGACTGGATTGTGGATCAGGAGACTTTGCAGAGACGGCATACAATCATATCTACACAGCTAAACACAGGGGGAATTATATCTGTTTAACTAAGTCTGTTTCTCTTAAGAACTTAAGGATTTCATTATATGTACTGACTGCAGAATTGCCCAAGAGAACGACGCTGAAGTTAGCTTCCAATTCGGCACTTAAGGGGAAAGCGACTGGTCCAGTGGTCTTCGATCTGGACCTGGTCTAATGTGGTCTATATGCTGAAAAAACAGTGAAATGTGCCTTTATGGCATTTTGACAAATAGAATAAAGGTTTCACAAATCAGAAAATGTGTTTTTATGAATCTGCAGAGTCTGTAGATTAATCCAGCCCAGATTTGACAAGTCTAGGTACAGTGGTTTTCATCTGGACCTGGTCTAATGTGGTCTATATGCTGACATAAATGGTTAAATATGCCTTTATTGCATTTTCACAAATAGAATAAAGGTTTCACAAATTAGAGAATGTGTTTTTATGAATCTGTAGGGTCTGTAGATTAATCCAGTCCAAATTTGACAAGTCTAAGTCCAGTGGTCTTCGATCTGGACCTGGTCTAATGAGGTCTATATGCTGAACAGTGAAATGTGCATTTATGGCATTTTCACAAATAGAATAAAGGTTTCACAAATCAGAGAATGTGTTTTTATGAATCTGCAGAGTTTGTAGATTAATCCAGTCCAGATTTGACAAGTCTAGACCCAGTGGTTTTCAATCTGGACCTGGTCTAATGAGGTCTCGGTATAAAACAAAAACGGTGAAATATCCCCTTGGCATTTTCACCAATGAAATGAAAGTTTCACAAATACAGTAGTTGGTATCAGGCAAAGTTAATGTCTTACCCAAAGGTATAAAATGTTTCCACATCAAGAAGTGTAAAAAGACAACTCAGTGGATAAAACAGTCGCACTGCACGCTACGTTAATTTCCTAACTTTCCCCTTGAGTGCCTAATCGGAAGCTGGCGGATCGGAAGCTAACTTCAGCGTCATCCAAAGAGACCTGGTAGCATTGAAGTCTTGGTGCTTCACCTTCCTTAATGACTGAAAAAGGTGATTCCTTTGACTATTATATTGACTGCAGTGCAGCAGTACATGCTCTACTGTCTCGAATTGGCCACAGAGAGAACCCTGCCCAGTTGGGTGTTTGTCTATTTTATGCAATGTGCTGTTGAGACCTGTGTGCCCTATTCTTATTCGTGTTATTATGCTTTCTTCTCTCCTTCTTCAGCCCACCTTCCTCCCTACTCCAATTTGTTTTTGTATGTTGTATAAATGTCTTCCGGTTTCCTGATCGTCCCAGTACTCCTGCCAGACTGTTTGAGAGTATTTCCTGATGAGGGATTTGGCTTCAGCCTTACTTAACGGGTACTTGTAATTCTGTGCTTTTATTTCTAAGTGCCTGTTTTGCTAAGATGTCTACCTGCTCATTCCCCTCCACACCCACATGAGCAGGTACCCAGAGAAACTGTGTGACTGAGGTCTAATGGATCTCCCAATGGTTCTTTTTTGTCCAACACTTGTGGATTCTCCATTAAAGCTCTGTCCCTACCTTGTCTGGCCTCACTCGTTAGATTGCTTGAGCTATGGATTTTTTTCAAAGTTTCCGTCATTAATTCTGCCTTTTCTTTATTGCTGACAGCATCTCTGTCACCACTGCTTAACACTGGTAACTCATATCTCCTCCTGATTCCACTCATTCTTTTAATCATGCCCCCATACATCTGAAAGATGTACATCCCTTCTTTATACTATTGCGATTTTTGTCTCCAATATGTTATACGTTTTAGGGTTTTAATTGTCTTCCTTACTAAGGCCCTGTGCTCTTTCTATACTACAGAATCAATGTATTTTGAGTATGAAACTTTTTGAGTTTTCTAAATGCTTTATGGCTATACTACAATCATTAGTTCCACCATGTGAACAGCTTCTTTGTAATGCGTTTACAGTCCTGTACCCTTAGGAATTGTTTCTTGTGCTGCTAATTTCTTACACAGATTGCTCAGAAATTAATTATATTTACACTCACCTCTGTTTGTCCACACTTTCACCACAATTGATCTAAGTGCTCTGTGCCTCTACATGCATCACCCTGTAGACTCTGATTTCATTTTCTTGTATGAATGTTGCTACTCCTCCACCTGTGCCCAATTCCCTATCCCTTCTAACTTGCAGAATAACCCTTTATATGCGAAGTCTGTCTGTGGATTTCAACCAAGTTTCTTGGATACAAATTACTTTTTGGTTTTTCTTGTAGATTATCAATGTATTTTTAAAACTCCTGTCCATTTGCAATTAAACTTCGTGCATTCCACTGGAGAGAAGGAATTAAAACCATTAGGAAGGATCCAGCCCATGTCTGGAGAAGATTGTGGCTCATCATTTAGGATGTCTCTCACTGTTTCCCAGTGTAACCCAGCCACCTCAAAGGTATTTTCAGCCGATCTGATTATTATTTTAATTCTTTCATCCCGACTGTTTCAAGCTGTGCAGAACAATTGATTATCTCTGCCATAAAAAGCACAAAATCAGGAAGGTATCCTCATTCAGTTTGATCACATTTATGACATTTGGCAACACTTTCAAGTTCTCATTCTCGTTCGCTTTATCTATCATCCCTCCTTCCTGAGACCTTCTTTGCTGCTTCTCGTGTGAAGTTGTGAAGTTATAATGAAAACAACTTTGAAAGCTAAAGTTTCGTTTTAACTTGTTTAATGAACTTCAAGGACTGAGTGACATACAGCCTCTCTGGATCCTGCTGCTGCACTGGTACATATCACAGGCGATGTGACTTATATCTGGACGTACTCACCTTAAGGCATAATAAGGCGAAGAAAATAGATCCTTTACATCACATCACCCTTCCTTTCCAGATAACAAAAACATTTCTTAACTGTCTAAACAAATACTGGAAACATTTACTCAGAATTGTATCTGGGCTGTAGCATTTCCCTAATAACACATAACATAATTTCATTCATTAAGTGTATCCAGACAATAGCCTCTTCATAAACTTTAATCTGGCAATGAGAGGCTACATTAAATCCATTAATTGAAAACTCATTCTTTAATAAATCAGGTCCTTCATCTAGTCTTGTGGTGGACTTCAGAAACTGTAAAGAAAGCTTATTAGCAATACCACACAAAGTCTTTGTACTCTTTCAGGAGGCTTGGCGAGCCACGGCCACTGTGTGTCTTCACAGGGAGGCAGGTGGAGGCCTCCACTGCTCGTGGTTGGTGACTTGGACTCTGAAGTGCTGGTTGAATGTCTTATGATAGCCTAGTGCTTCCTGCACAGGTGTAGGTTGCTCAGGAGCAGGTGTAGTCTTACTCAGGTGCTCCTGGGCAGTCGTCCTGTCGACTTGGACATCAAATGATGACGGTTGCGGCGCAGTACTCCTTTGCCTGTTTATATGAGATAGGATCTTGGTGTCTCCACACATTTTACAGGCACTTTGCCATCTTTTCGCCATCCTCTGCTCACCGTCCAGCTTCAGGACAACTGCAGTTTCCAGGACTAAGCTCAAGGTAAGTCTTTGACCTGGTGCCTCCTGTTGAAGCTCGCGCTCTGTAATTTACTTTGGCTTTGGCGTCTGCATGTCTCCACCTGGTGCAGGTCGGGCCAAGCAGGCTGCAGGCAGACCTCAGTGACAGACCGGCAGTCCTGATCTGCCTTCCCATCATCAGCTGTGCCAATTAGCGTTCTTGCAGCCTGGAGTGGAGTTGACTCAGCTCAAATAGATTGCAGTATGGTCAGATTGTTTCAACACTTTCACAACTGTCAGTACAGCCCTTTCTGCTTCATGCCAGGTAGCTTCTCCGGGGCATGGGGACTGGTTGAACAAGAGTTGAAAGTCAGTCTCTTGCAAACTGCTGAAAAGCTCAGCCTGTGAACTGTGGGCCATTATCAGCAATTAGACATGAGGACAACCCCATCTTGCAAATATGCACTTCAGTCTGGCAATGAGCTGTCTTGCCAGCTGGGATAGGAAGATGTGCAATCTTAAGAGATTCAGAGAAGTAATTCACAGCTACCAGCTAGTACCGTTTGTTCAACTCACACATATCTGCTCCCACTCTTTCCAGTGCATCACAGGCAGTGGGGTGCAATAGCAGCTGTTCTCTTCTCTGTGTGGGTCATGATTTCTTGATAGTCCCTGCAGCTGCTGGATTAACTGCTGCAATGTCTTTTCCTATGGCTGGCCACCAGATGCCTGAACTGGGCTCTTTCATGGCACCTCACTGTGATGGAATTCAGCAGAATGTGTCAGAAGCCAGTTATGACTGAACTCATGAGGACACAATAGCTAGAAGTTATCTTTGTTTAGTCTTCACAGATAGACAGTGTCTGTGCAGTATAGCTTTTCCTCAGCTTCACAGGCCTGATAGACATGTGGACTCCCAGCCTGCTACTAAACATACAGCATGTTCTGCTATCACTATGACGGTATTGCTTGGTCAGCAGGAACTCATGTGTGGGGCATGTATGTATCTAAAGTACATAAACATTACTTTTCCTGACATTCTGTATGTAGCATTCACTCACAACGCTCTGTGCCGTGTGTCTGAATTCTCATCTCTGTTCTGCAGAGATGTAGGTTAAAAGTAACTCCCTTGGGCCACTGAATCAGTGAAGTTTATTCATTCCCTTGTGTAGTTAAAGAACCCTGTGGAAAATAGTAAACATCCTGACAGAAGGATTTCAGCACAACATCTCACTAAGCCCTGATGACCACTGTGAATCTCCTGTAAAGATGTCAACACACATGTTTTGGGGTATGACAGTTCTGTCGCCGTGAGAGCACTCCACTTCTGGGAGATGGATAGGTGATGTCTCTCAATGAAGTATGGCTTCACTGCATGAGGAACATTAGCAACGTGCATTCTGGGCCAGCCAGCCCTGATGAAAAACACCTTTCTGAGATCTGCATCTTTCCCATCTCACCCTAACAATGTCCATTTTGGTGAGCCAGATGGGCCATGAGTTCTTGACTGCTTCCTCAGATGCCTCTACCTCCTGGATTCAGCTTTCAGACATTCGTGCAGTGATGACTGGCTGAAAGCGCATCAGCTACAATTAGCTCTTGCTGCTGGGCACATACAAAGCAACTGGGTTAGATCGCATCATCTTTCATGAGCAATCTTTCTGACACCTGGAGTGGGACCGGTGCCGAGGTCTTTGATGCTTATCAACGGGACGAGGGGTTTGTGGTCAGCAGGAAGAGGTGAAGCTTTCTAAGCCGTACAGGAATCATGAACTTTTCACATGCCCACACAGAGGCTAAACACTCCTTCTCAATTTGGGTATATCGCTTTCTCCGTGATTCGGGCACTCTTGAGCAGTCGGCTATCGGGTTTCAGTATGCCTTCTTGTGGTCCCAGAGATAACACCGCCATCTCCCATGCCTACTAAGCGCCAGCACCAACAAATTGTTTCTTTGTAACGCTATAGAATGCCAAAACGAGGTGATTTCTGTGATTAGGCACTTTACCTGGTGGAATGCTTCATCTTGAGTCGGGCCCCAGGTCTTTTTCTGTGTGTGTGTCTTTTCTTAGGAGCCTGCTGAGTGGCCTTGTCACTTCAGACAGGCGTGGAAACATACCTTGCTCAGGTAATGGACCATGCCCAGCATCCGTCTCTCCCAGGTCGGATACATTCTCAGGTGGCTGTAGTTGTGTTATGGCCTCGATCTTTGCGCTTGTCAGGACGTATGCCATTGCTGCTCCCATCACATGCCCTAAGTAGCAGAGGTTGGCTCTTGTCTTAGCAGACACTTTTCATTGTTCAGTTTCAGCCCGGCATACTCGATGGAGTCGCATTGTGCGACACCCAAAGTCTTTGTCTGTGTTACTCTGTCGTGTTTCCACACACTGGGCGTCATTCATGAAGACTGCTCTTGGTCTTTCAGGAGCTCTGACATTTCTCTCTGGAAAATCTTGCAAAGCTGGGCAGCTTGTTATTCCCGGAAGGCAATCCATCGGAGAAGTAGTACCCGCCGCAAAGGTGTTGAGAAACGTAGTCAGCTTTATGCCATCCTCATGTGGCGCAACTGTAGCCACAAGCAGCAACGATTGAGTGAAAAAGACTTTGGCTTCACTGCAAGTCTAGGTAGGATATCACAACGATGGGGGAGTATGTATTTCTCTCTTTACTGCCTTATTGAGTTGTTTGAGGTCCACACATCCCTAATTTGTCCATTTTTCTTGGGGACTGCCACCATTGACACACATTATCTGGTTACCTCCTTTATTTCCTCAATTACGCGCAGTCAGCCATCATTCTGTCTAACTCCATCTTGACCTTGGAAAGCATTGGCACAGAAATTCTTCTCGCTGTTGTGACACTGTATGGGACCGCATTGTCTTTGAAGCAAATCTGAATTGGCTTAACTTTTCAGCAAACTACCGTCTGTTGGAACTGCCGATTTGAGTTCATCCAGCCCATTGACTAAACTCGTTCATCACAAACTGACGCTCCAGGTCCCAGGAGGTTGCTCACTCAGATCCACTCACAACGAACAGCTTTGATCCTAAAAGGCTATTGTTCTTGCTGTGACCGTGAACTCATCCTTTGCACTGTGGAGTTCCTCCTGGGCTCTCCAACCTGGCAGTCACTTTTTGTCCAGTTTAGGCTCAGCCTGAGCCCTGAAAAATGTCTTTTTCTCAGAAATTACACAAATATCAGCCCCAGCATCAATTTCTGGAAATCTAATATCCCTAATAGAGGACTTCTCCATAGAAGACACCCCAGTCTCCTGAACCAGGATGCCAGAGGTCCTATAAAAGTACTGTCCTGACAATGCTCTGTCTGTTTGAGCAAGTTAAGCAACCATTTTTGTCCTGTGCATACATGTTGTCTTGTCATTGTCTGTTTGATTTTGAAACAACTGAATGTTCCCTCTCATTTCAGATTCACACTTCCCCTTCCTCCCAGTTTCCCACGCCTGCGGATTGGTCTGACCCCACCCTACTATTCTGCAATCTGTCTCTCTGTCACTCCTCAAGGTATAGTCCTGCCTTCCCTTGTCTCGTTATGCGTGATTAAGTCATGTTCTCTAAGGCCCAGAGAAGAATCCTTCTTAGAGTTGATCCTGGCTGACCTTAGCCTTTTTGCTGTAAGCCCCTGCGTTCTTAGCTCCACAAGAAGAACCCTCTTCTAGTTGACCCTTGTGGTTTTTTTTTGGAATAGATTGTTAGTTCCCAGGTTTTGGTAATTCTCTCCTCTGGTGCAGCCAGGTGTCCTGCTTATTTCCTGTATTTTGCCCCCTTATCCTAGGTTGTCCTCCATTTCCCTTACAGAGCCCCCTTGCTAGCTTCCCTCCTTTTTTTTCCCCCGCTTTCAGGTGCTAGTGCTTTGAACGCTTATTTCATCCAGCTAGCTGCCTCCCTTTCCTTTTACAGGCAACTGTCCGTTTTCCCTCTTGACTTTGAGAGTGGCTGGCTTTCCCCCATTAATAGTCGAGAGTAGAGAGTGTAGGGATTCCCTCGGACGCTCGCTTCACCACCTGTCCGGGTGGTATAGGGTACTGCTCCACCTCCCTGCTGGAATACCGTACTGATTATCCCAGCATCCAAATAAAGACTCTTGTGAGAACTGTAACCCTGTTCGTGAGTCGTATGCCTGGGTTCCTGGGCGAAGGATCCCCGTCAAGTTTAGCTTTAGCGTAAAGGCAAGCTTAAACATTATTCACTTTAAACAAGTTAGCACATGAAGTAATATGGTCATTCTGTTTAAATCGCGAATTAGCGCTGCTACAACCAAAGGTCTTCTATTGAAGGCACCAGGGGAACCACACAGACACTGAAAATTGAACTGTCAAAAATTTAAAAAACGATATCTATTTGATTATCAGATCTAATGCAAGTTAACATTGTAAAGACCTCTGATAATGCTGTTCCTAGATGTATTGTTTCGAACAGTAAGTGTAAGTATGTTTAAAATGTGTTGAATCCTCACCGAAGGGCACTGATCGGTAACAGCAGGGAATACAATGATTTAATAATTAATGTCATGGCAAATGTCCTGGCAAAAGCTGTAAACTAATTTGAACAGTAATCTGATCAAATATGGTCCTTAACCTCTAATGTGTTATTTGGATTGTTATTCTGAAACACAGCTGTGAGCATAAGTTTGAAATGTGTTTGAATTCCTCGGTCGCAAATTCCATTTTGTATAGCAGACAAATGAATGAATTTAGCAACAAACACTTCCACCACCTCCCAGGTAATCCCAATGTCAGTGCAAAATGATTACTGATCTGTTTACTAAAAACACTTCAGTACAAAAATATCATTATGTGTGGTAGCTTGATGCGTTTCCACGTTGTTGGTCTCAGCCACGGGCTCCCAGATTCTCCCCTCGATGCGGACCTGCTTCTCTGGCTTTCGCCATGGAGGCTGACTCTCAAGGTTTTCAGGTAAGTGCACATTAATTATAAATACTGCAATCTGTCCCGTATATTCACAATAAAGTACACTTGGTAATGCAAACATTTTAATTTGGCTTTTTTTCAGATTCGCACAGGGACGCTCCACCAGCCACAGTCCCCTGGCAGCTTCTCTCTTCTCCTCACCACCAAGTGAGTAGCCATCTGAACGGGTCACCTCCCTCTTGTCTGCCGTCGATCCCGGTGAGGCCTCCAGTGGAGCTACGGCTTCAGCTACATTGGGTGTATGATGTGATTTTGTGAGTGTGTGTGCATGCGTGCATGATGCAAGACGTGCAGGCGTGCAATATGGACAGGCAATGGCCAGCTGGTTTGTTATATTTAGAACAGCTGGACATTGCAACACCAGGAGGAATTTCAGCTGTTCTCACGCGCAAGCTGATTCAGATCTTTAATATTGTTATGCAAAGCTGTAAGAGATTTTTTCTTGTTTTTCTGCCAACTTCTGATTTTCTCTTCCAGGCTGTCCTGCACACAAAGCAGTTATAGGTCAGCGGAAGTGAACGCACTTTGGGCAAGTGGCGGTGCATTTCTGCCCAGCGCCTGCTTGGTGGAGCAGCACACCAGGAAGCGCGGATGGAGGATGTGGTGATGGCCTACTTCCGTGCTCAGCAAGCTGCGAGGCGCGGGCGACACCACAGGCGTGTCGCTACCCACCCTGCACCCCGGGGCCCAGCGTGCTCTGGCTCATCTCGGTCATGGA
>CM056554.1:22500603-22559177 GCA_029721515.1 Synanceia verrucosa
AGTGTAGAGCGGATTAGTCAATCATTAATTAATATCAAATTATGTATTTATGAACAATATCTTTAAGTTATTGATCATAAACCAAAAATTGCCTTTAATAGTAGAAATTATCAGGGTGCCACCCAGTTTTGCTAAAACTGGGAAAACTTGTGAATTTGACATTAATTAATAGAGTCTCTTAATCTCAGGGTACTACGGAGTTCTTGACCTAGTGTACAGTGATTCAGTTGCTTTATATACACACACACATCAAATAACCAAGTTCTTTACAAATGAGATGTTTATTTGACAGACTATAACCACACTATTACTGTAACAGAAAATAACTAATACTAAATGATTAGTTTGACGAACTAAATGACCAGGTTACTAACAGAAATAATAAAATAGAAAAATAAAAAAATAGAATAAAGGAAGATTGATGGAAGATACATGGCAATGACTCACTGTGACAAAAATGGAACGAATGATTAAACAAAGGCAAAGTTCAAAGGATGAATATCTGATTAATTAATTCAATGTGACCAGTTAAATTCAGTGGTTATCTAGACCAAATTAAGTATTAGGCTGTTACCAAAATTTGGTTTAAGTTTGGTGTACCGTTCATCAGTTGACAGTTTGAGAGGCATCAGAGAAGATTGTGAGTAATTTACTATTCAGAATTGGTTTAGCGTTTTACTGATATCTTACTAAATATTATTAAGTTTGCTGGATTAACCCCTAAATTCAGGCCATTTAATTTAGCGTCTAATCATCAAACTCTTTAATATCTGTAAGATGTATATGCAGTATATCACCGTTCCTGGATGAATGGAAGTGAGGAGTGGCTGGATCTGCTGGATCTCTGCAGGCGACTTCGGCTTGAACTTCACCAGTGGCTCTTTCTGGCATCGGTGGACATCTCTGGACAGCTCTGGACATCTCTGGGGAGTTTTGGAAACCTTTGGTCATCTCTGGACAGCTCTGGACAGCTCTGGACATCTTTGGTCGTCTCTGAACATCTCTGGTTGACATGGCTCCATCTCAGTCTCTCTCTGTCTGCCTCTCCTCTTCACAGCATAGTCTCTGTGCCCTTGCTTCAATTCTTCCCCCCCCTCTTTGTTGGTGGGGGAGGTCGGCTGGATTCACACCAACGTGTCGACTGACAGTCTTTTCTTCTTTTAAGTTTCTTCATGATGGCTGGAGTCATTTTCTGCAGCCTGTGTCTGAGCAGAGGAGCTGGCTCACATTTTCAGGGCAAAGGAGTAGACAGAGGAGACAAGATGGTCTTGAGGCAGGATGCAGAGTTGGAAGGTTCTGGATAGGCTGTTCTTCATGCCATGAGGTGCTGGGTCCTGAGGAGGCCATTCAGTGACAGCATTCAGAGTCTTTCAGTCATATCTGGAGCAGGTTGAAGATTCTGGAGAGGTTGCTCTTCATGCCATGAGGCGCTGGGCCTGCGGTGGAGCAGCATGTCTCTGTCTCTGGGTCATCATTGTTTCCCTCCCCCTCCCAACATGTGGGAGAGGGAGAACAGAGATGCAGTGCAGAGGATGAAGACCAGAACTTGACTGGCTGAAGGGCTGAAGAAGAGAAGAGCGCTCAGACCAGCTGAGGCTTTTTATGATCTTTGTTGAAGGTCCAGTGGGGTGTGACCACTGGTCCCTCCCCATCTACCAAGTTAACTGAGATGATATTCTTTTAACTTATTTAATCTTAACACTGCTGTGTTTTACTTTATTAAAGTTTCTCTCTGTGAAAGCTCCCTCTCTCAGCTGTAAATCAACACCAAACACCCTACAGTAGGAAACCACAGAACAAAATTTGACCAATTGAATCGAAATTAATCAACAAATTAAACACACAGATGAACCATAATATCAGAGCATGTAGGAAGGTGTACTACAACAGGCAGGTCTATGCATGATTGTGTCTGTAGAGTTAATCCACAACCAATCCCACATGTCACATTTAGTCCTTATCAGAAGGAGGAAAAGGAAGAGGATCTATGTGGAGACTGATGTTTGACATTATAACAGTGATACTTATATGACAGTAGTTGAGGAATGAAAGCACAGTTAACCATTAAAATCTTCATGTAATGTTCTGTTCCAGGCAAGGAGAAAGGAAGAGTCCACATTAAGCTTTGGATGTGTCTGGCAGGATTAATGCAGGAATGTGGGGCAATAACCCCCCCTCCTGGTGTATGTCCTGGAGTTCCTTGGGTCAGAGAAGAGGAACTGGTCTTATCTGTTTACTCTGCCAGTCATAAAACTTAAGCCTTAAGCACTTAGGTGCCACATAGTGTCAGATGGATTTCCTGGGGAGATACTGAGAAATGAAAAGAGTTAAGTTCATTATTTTATGCTCATTGACATGCTACATTTGAATCAATGGAGGTCTTCCACTCCATTATGGAAAGTGATGCTTCATACACTGCTTTCTCAGTCATCTGATTGACTTACCTCAAATCAAATCAAATCAAACTTTATTTAAATGGAACTTTTCATACTTTGTGCAGTTCAAAGTGCCTAACAAAGGCTAAAAACAATGATGGAAAAATAAAAGCAAAATAAAATAAAACCCACCCCACCCTGAATAAGTGTATACATACACACACACACACACACACACACACACAGCTGTGTATTTGTGTATTGTGGGGACTTTACATTGACTTGCATTCATTTCCTAGACACTTCCCTTGACCCTAACCATATCCACTACCCATGTAATCCTAATCCTAACCCTAACCAAAGTCTAACCTTACAGTAACATTAAATGTTCTCCAAGTCTTCAGCCTGAAATCTAACAGTTTACATTATGGGGACCTGCACTTTGTCCCCATAAGTATGGTGAGTTCCCACATTGTCAGCGTGAGTCCCCACAATGTGAGTGTGTTATCAGGCTTATGTCCCCATATGTTATGGCAAAACACGCCCACGCGCACACACACACACACACATGCACACTGTCCCAATTCCTTCCGCAAAGTGTGGGAAAAAAAACTTTGAGCTGCCATACTATAAATCCCAAACTGTAGATGATGATGCTTATTTATACACAGTACAATGTCCCATCCCAGCCCACAGGGAGACACAAAGCAGCACCAGCCTCATCCACATCCTGACATGTTCCTTTTGCATGCTGTCTTTCACTAAAACCCCTTGAGGACTACAGTTAAAGGAGTATTCCACCCCTATGTGAAATTTAGTCATCCCTCGCAGTCCCGAGAGGTAGGCTAAATAAGTGTTCAAGCAAAAGTGTTTTTTTTAGCCGAACAGTACATGAACAGTAATTTATTTGCTTCCGTCTACGGCCAAACTGTTATGTTAAGCATAACACCAAGCTGTGCCTAGTCTGCCGAAAACTAAAGAAGAAGAAAAAGAAGAATAAATAGAGTGACGTGCATAAACGCGCGATAATCAACCAGAGGAAATACACAAACACAATGTTTCACAGAATTCCAAAAGTAGTAGAACGAAAAAATCTTTGGCTTGTAGTGCTCGACATTCCTTCAACAACACCGGTGGAGAAAATAAATCAATATCGTCAGTCCCACCACACACACACGCACGCACACACCAAATTCCATGACCAGTGAATGTGCATTTATTTGCAGATGGAGAAGTTGCGCGACTGTGCTATCAGCCTTTCACTGAATAGCATTTATGATGACATATATAGGCCTGTCACACAAACTCCATTCAACTTGCAAAAGGCAGCAAATTTACCTGACTACATCTTCATAATTCATCATCATGTCATAAAATGTACCGTTTGTCCGTCAGATCAATTTATTCGGAGCCTGGAAAATGTCAAAAATCAGAGCTTAACATGGGTGTCTATTGCGTGCACTAGAGTGACACCACTACACACCTAGAGTGGAGAGCAGAATCGTCAGTTTTTTTTTTTTAAATCGCGGTTGTGAGGGCTACGTTCACTCCACTAACATAATTTTTTCAGCAAAACGTTGAAAATTTCATCCCGGTTGTAGCAATGTGTGTCTTATGTCTGTAAGATTTGTACTTTTTGCTCCACGGCCTTAATTAATACCCCCCCTCCCAACATTCTCTCCATAGGATCCAATGTTAATTTTCAGAGAAAATATCCTGAAAAAGCAGGAAACCTCTTTATTTAACCTACCTCTGTCCGCCTTCTGAGTGGGCTAGATAGGCGGTGGGCCAAGGGGAGATTTTGTGTATTTAAACGATCCCCACCAAGGGAGGACCTAATTTTTTGTGGACAACATCTTCATTTTTCAACAAATAAAACAAAAATTGTTGGCACTCTTACCTCTTGCACATTTTTTGTGTATCGGTAACGGCGTCTGGGTTACCGGTTCCGGCTAACTGCGTGGGCAGCTATGCTCGGGGTCCGACATGCATGACGTAGTTGTAGTAATTGTCCAATGACACGTCTCGAAATTTGCCGGTTACCATGGATACATTGTTAAACTGCTGCTGCGGCTGTAAGCTAACGCTATAGGAGTACAGTACATAAACAAGTTAAAGATCGCAGTACACGCTTACACACATTGCTAATAGAACAACAAATTTAAATATCAATCACTTTAAGAGGAGATGAGATTAATCAAGTTAACTGACAGTTTGTCATCAAGCTTGATAAAAGAAGGAAAATGTATAATTTAGATGTAGATCTGCCATCCCTTCTTTTGAAAACTTAAGTCTTCTGAAACAATGTCATTGTGAACTTTGCACATAAAACTGACTGATTTCCAACATCTGAGATCCAGTGAGATGTTATTTTTTTCACCTCTGACAAAATTAGCATAATGTCGTAAAAATTAGCCACACACATACTACACTCCTCCTCTTGAAACTACGTTTGCTAGCAAACCACAGAGATGGAGTGCTGTATGCATCTTTTGGATAAAGATGGTCCTGTAACCCCCTTCACAGACACAAGATTAGATTTAACCTTAAAACCAAGGTTTATTGTCATTCTAAATAGTCGTTATGTGGATGGCTTCAGCTTGCCAAGAGACTGAACATGGAAGTTAGCTTTGACTACATATATGTTCATTAACTGTCCTTATATATTTTATAATTGTGTTAACTTATAATCATTTGTCTCTGCATTAAGATAAAAAAAGATTAATGGAGCTTTAAAATGCTACTAAGATTATTTTAATATAATGTATTGTACTTGAGGGTGGCACAGTGGTGTAGTGTTTAGCACTTATAAATAAGTTAACTGTAAATCTCAAATTTCAGGAACCTGCTGCAATTCCAGCAAACAGTGGCTATCACAGAGACTTGATAAAGCCACTTTACGAACGTGACAAACATAAAACAAGCCCAGAGAAGATGTGAAAAGGCACCTTTATTTCACAAAGAGGCTGAAAAACAGGGTAGGTGTCAAATCAGAACACTCATGTCAATGTGAATCTTAAACTTCAGCTGTAAGTCTAAGACAAATAATAGAAATTATAATTTTTTGTTTTGATTTCGCCCATAGTCAAGGCAATACAATGACCAAATAATGAAATACAAACAAGAAAACAACAAAAACATTATACACCTCCTGAAAAAAAGACAAAACATGGATCGGAATGCAAGCTATTATACAAGGCACATGCAGACGTTTTTGTCCCCAACTGCAATCTTTAGAAGTGTACCTGAGAGTTAAAATAACAATAAATATGGTGCCACTAACCTGACATGTTCAAACTGTTATAATGTAATGAAGAAAAGCCTAAATGTGTTGTCTGCTTCTTGTTTTTTAGAGCCAGGGTTAGAAAGAGAAACAGACTATGGTGAGGGAACTGCAGCAAAGACAGGCTCTGAGATCACACACTGGTGACCTCCACACATCCAAGCGGGCACCACACCTTCTGCCAGTACAATGCATAATTTGCAAACATGAAAAATACAAAAATGAGTCATACACCCGGAAAAGAATTAAAGAAAAACTGATTCAGTGTGAAACAATCATAGCTGGTAAACTGCTTCTGGCAGCTGAAGAGAGAAGAGATGAGTCTTCTTCTGCACATTCGGGACAGAGACTTAGTGGCCAGTGAAGCAAGATACCACTTCACCTGTTTACTCGGTACCTTCTAAAAAGACAAATGAGACAACAGAGAGCAACTTGTATGAAAATGGGTACAAGTATTTCTGCGAGAATGCGATTGAGGAGAGGCTTTTAAAAAGACGACAAGTGTTACGACTGTAGGTTGAACATGCTTTTTAAAAACATTGTAAGAGAAGGGAAGAAGTGGACTGGATGACACTTCCCCCAGCTCCAGAGTCAAAACATGAACTGGTGCACTGCTCTTAGAAAAAAAACAAAAAAAAATGTAAAGGTAGATGCACCTGCAAACTGCATGAGCTGCCATGCACAAACCTGTGTCAATGCACAAACTGTGGCAACAGGTCATTTGAAGGTGACTCGGGGTTCCAGGGCCAGCATGAGATGCTAACCCTTCTTATCAACCAGTACTGTGTTTATGTGTTCATGTTATTTGTTCCTGTCAATGTGTTCCTTAGCAGATGTTTGATGGTGATTAGAATTAGCAGATGTTTATTAGAATTAAATGAACTCACCAACAGTGTATGGTTTGACCACCATTTCTCATTGTCCGTCATGGGAGTATTACCTAGTGGGAATATAGTTAGTCTGTTAGTGCTTATTGAATTAAAATTTCACACAATTGATGTGCCACTAAGCTGATTAAAATACAACTTACACTTAGACAACAAGGTTCATGTTGTATCAAATATTAGCCTAACTACTAAAATATATTATATATATCTATAATATATTCAAGCTCTTAATGACTGACGCTGGCCAGCTGCTAAATTACCACATGCTTGACTTCCAACACTTTGGGTCATTCACATCATGTTAAAAGAATAATGTAATATTGATTCAATCAGAATAGTTAGCGATAGCAAAATATAGATTCAGGTCTCTTGATCTTAATTGACTGATTAAGTGAGCCCAAGTTGTTAACACTAGGTAGGATTTTAGCTAGGCTAACGGTTAGCGTTACCTTTACAATTATAAATGTTGCCTCGCCAAAGGTTACACATCAAATAAATACCATAGCTAGCATTAATACCTACCTACACAAGTAGACACTGCTTATTTAGCTCAAAATATTTAATGTAGTTTTTCCATGGCTGTATCTCTGTCTCCACTTCGCATCCACGAGTTGGATCTTGAGAGCAGCAGCTGTTCTTCGCATATCTATGCCTGATTGGCTGAACAACGTCACGTGATTTATACGGTTGCGGGCCATTGGTTTAGCTGATATAGTAAGCTGCGGCGTTTGCCTGCAAATTTAACGAACTTTAAACTATGATCATGGAAAAATGTGCAAGAATCACGAGTGCCAACAAAGAAAATCTGATTAAGAAAAAAATAAACTTTAAAATGTAAAAGATCCAGGTCCTCCCTCACTAGGGATCATTATTTTTCAAAACTAAAGCAGATACGCGGCCTCGGCCCACCGCCTAAGAGACATAAAATTTGCAGCGCTGCGATCCTCGCGAGCTCCTGCCACCTCTCGTCCAAACCCCAAAGCCATACTCCTTACGGTTCTTGATTTATTCAGAGGAGTTTGATATGGGCCGACTCAACTTGAAATCATTGTCAGTCAGTGAGAGCCAGTGTGGGAGACAGACCAGGGGCGCGCCTAGACTTTTTCATAGGGGTGCCCCATGGGGTGTCTAAGCCATGCAGGGGTGGCCAGCAGAATTAGGTGATATGCATGAACCTCCATCACCACAGCATCATTCACGTGCAAAAATCTAAGCTCTACTCCTTATAGTTTTTTTTTTTATACGAGAGGTGATTAGACAGGTCAGCTTATAATCAGTGGCATAGTGTGACAGAGGTCTGTGTGTGTGGCAGGTGAACTGCAGGGACCCTGTCTGTGATATGATGCATTGGTCAATGCTGATGATACAGTGAGTGGGTGACATCATTGATCTCTCACACACAAAGACACACACACACGCACACACACACACACACACACACACAAAATAAACCCCAAACTCCGGAGGAGTAAATGTTTTCTCACAGGAAGCTGTGGCTATGACTGTCCTTTCAAAATAAAAGCCCTGAACTCTGATTTTTTGCATGCATCTCCATCAACATAGCATCATTCACATCCAAAAATCTAAGCTCTACTCCTTATAGTTTTTTTTTTATACGAGAGGTGATTCGACAGGTCAGTTTATAATCAGTGGCAGAGTGTGACTGGATGTCAGGTGGGGGGATCCACATAGACACATATATAGAGATCAGAGCAGTGGATTAAACAGAGTGGCGACAACTTCAGATCTCGCCGCCAGAGCGGTCACTTGGTTCATGTACCCCTCAATAGTTCCAAGCGTAGCCTGCACTGTCCATGCTCTTCAACGGGACAGACTGCAGTGAGTGCGCATTTAAGAGGTAAATATTAAAATTAACCGTAATAAGTCAACATTTGCAACTCTTATTAGATTACTGTGTACACATCAAAGTCACTTGCATATATTGTGTGCCTGTATGACAAATAATAGTGAAATATGACAAGGTTGTCTGGTTGTGTTTTTGGAGGGAAAACTTTGCTTGCTTCACTAACTGGATAATAAGGAACTATATCGTAACCTGATGCAAAGTGATCTCTTAGTTAGCAACATAAGGCTATTCTTGAACACTTTCTGAGCTTGGACAACGATGATAAATTATGGTTTTCATTCAGAGATTTTATGTGGGCAATTTAAATGAATGTCACAACCGTGTGTGTGTGTGTGTGTGTGAAAACAAGAAAAAAAAATCAAAAAATTATGAGAAGGCTCAAAATAAACTGATATTGTAAAATCAGACGTGTTTGTCATCAATAACTTGTATGCATGTATAATGTATGATTTAATGTCAATAGAGTGAGAGTTGACTGTTACCACCAATGCTATTTAACAATCACAGATACATAAAAAACATTACATATAAATACATTTAATAAAATCATATGTCAAATGCAGGCAGCTATTGTCATAAAAACATAAAAAAAATAAATAAATAAATAAAAAAAATCGATCCCAATTCCTGACTAAAAAAACGTAATTACATTTGGGACATACATTTTTACATATAAAGGGGTCCCCTCAATATCAATAACACACGTATTGCCATTAAACTGGTTGATATTTTATCATTTTACCTCGGTGAGTACTTGCCTTGTGGCCATAGAAGTGAACGGCGTCCGACGTGACAGACGGCCACGTTGGAACTATTGAGACTTCCATAACGTGGAAGTGGGGTCCGACAGGCTGTACAGCGCCTATGGGAGTGTCGCCACTCTGTTTAATCCACTGCTCTGATAGAGATTAGATGATGATATGATACAGGCTTCTGATTGCCCATTAGCAAAGATACAGAGAGTGAATGACATCATTGAACACACACACAGACAGGAAGCACTGGCTCAGGCTGTTTCTTTCAAAATAAAAGTCTGGTGTTTCAAAATAAAAGCCCCAAATTCTGGAGGAGTAGCTATTTCCTCACAGGAAGCTGTGGCCATGACTGTCCTTTCAAAATAAAAGCCCCAAACTCTGGTTTAATCTTCACAGGAAACAAGGTGTGTTTGTTTGCAACATGAATCCGGGACAGGCACGCACAAACTGCGTGCTTCAGTGCAGGAGAGGGTCAGCATGCATAAGGCGGGGCCAAGTAGGCCCGTCGTCGCGTGGGTCCGGCGTCATGTCTGCAGGCACATATTAAAATTTCTTCAGGATTTTTTTTCTAGTTATGATTATTTTACTCATCCTTAACCCTAAAACCACTTTTTATTCACTAAAAACTATAAGAAAATCTTAAAAATAAGATCAGACACTGTTTTAAACTCTTTATTCAGTAAAAACTACCTTACAATCTGATCAGACTCTAGTGTAAACTAATTACTCAGTATGATCAGACTCCATTTAAAAGTCTTTATTCAGTAGAAATAAATTACACTCAAACCTGATTAGAATATATTTTACATTCTCTATTCACTAAAAACTACAATAAAACTTCATCAAATTCTTTTAAACTCTTACTTAATTCACTAAAAATAGCAATGAAACTTATCACGCAGCACCTGATTTACTTAATTAAACCTCATCTGTGATTGTTTTTTATCCTGAATTAAAGGTCATTTCCTTGTGGTTCAGGAAAGTCCTCAGTTTTGAACTCTAAATGAGGTTTTGCCCCTAAAGCAGCAGAATTCCTATAGTTTACTGGAGTTCTGCTGGTCTCCGTCACTCCAACAGTGGTAGCAGAACTACTGAAACATGTTACTAAACAGAAGAGTGTGAGTCTTTAGTCCACTGGAGATAATAAAAATAGTAATAATAAGAAGATAGTAACAATGATATCTGTTTATATGAAGTGAAACACTATAATAATACCAGTTCATATGCTGTGAAACACTGAAATAATAACTGTTTATATGCACTGAAACACTGTAATAATAACAGTTCATGTGCTGTGAAACACTGAAATAATAACTGTTTATGTGCAGTAAAACACTAATAATAAGAGTTGACGTGCAGTGAAACACTGTCATAATAACAGTTTATGTGCAGTGAAACACTATAGTCATAACTGTTTATGTGTCACTCCTGCTCCTGCAGCCACTGCTGAGCCATTCTCCCTCCAGGACGCTCTTCCAAGGTGCAGAAGAAGCAGCCCTGGAAGGAGGCACGGCCAGCGTCCACTGTCTTGGCGCCACCACAGATGTCGCAGATCGACTCGGGAGAGGGAATCGGCCGGGTCTTTCTTCTCCAGAGTGGAGAAGAGGGAGAGGAGGAGGAGGACTAGGAGGTGGAAGAAGCAGAGCCCCTCTGCCATTCCTCGCCAGAGCCTTCAGAGTCTGTGGATATGTCTAAAAACAACAAAAACAATGCATTAGAAAACTGTATTAAAGTAATGCAACTAATATAAATGGAGTAAGCAAATCACAATTTGATACATACCCAGGGTTTTTCCTGCGTTCAAATTTGCGTGGCGGCCGCCTCCAGCTATTTTTGTCCCACCCCTAGCCAGAGCGATTGATATTGCTCAACACAGCTCCAGCTGTGTTGATTGAGCGATTGATGTCCCTCTGCGGCAGCTACGTATTTTAACTGCTGTTGCAGCGTTGCGCCACTATTGAGGCGCTATATCAACAACAGTGCACCCGAAAGACCTGAAGCAACTACCGAAGAAGAAACAGATCGAATCGTGTTAGTTAGTTAGCGGAAAAAAACTGGGAAAACCCCGATTCGATCTGTTTCTTCTTCGGTAGTTGCTTCAGGTCTTTCGGGTGCACTGTTGTTGATATAGCGCCTCAATAGTGGCGCAACGCTGCAACTGCAGTTAAAATACGTAGCTGCCGCAGAGGGACATCAATCGCTCAATCAACACAGCTGGAGCTGTGTTGAGCAATATCAATCGCTCTGGCTAGGGGTGGTACAAAAATAGCTGGAGGCGGCCGCCACGCAAATTTGAACGCAGGAAAAACCCTGCATACCCTCTGACAGAGGTTCAGTGTGCTTAGTTTTCTCTGTGGCTTTCCTTCCCTCCATGCCGAATCATCTGACTAAAGCAGTTTGTACGTCCTTTTTAAAGACCTTCTATAGAGGAGGGTGCTGACTGTGGGTCACATGACATCTCTGCCTACCTGGGAACTTCATAGGTGTGTGCAACAGACAGCCAAGCACCTGAGAGGCATTGCTCGATGAAGGCAGACGTACCGGCCCTGTGTCTGAGATGTGTATTAGTGGTGGCAATGTCCACTCTCACTGTGCCCCCTCTCGCTGCTTCACCTCAGCCAGCCACTGCTCCACAGTTCTGCTGTCGGCCCGGGAGCAGAAGGTCTCCCTCTTATAGCGGCTGTGGCCAAATTGTTTCATCTTTGGTTGGCCACAGAGCCGGCAGGTGAAGTGGGAGACCTTCCGCGGTGGCCGTAATGAAAGTCCTTCCTCCCGGGCACGACGTTCCCTCTCCTGCTGGATCTTCCGCCTCCAGGCGGTCGTCTTTGGAATGGCTCCAGCAGCAGAGGCGGCAGTGGTAGCGTTGGCGGCGGTGGGGACATCAGTGCTGGTGGTTGGGGTGGCAGACAAGGTGGTGGTGGTGGTGACTGTGGATGAGGAGCAGGAGGAAGCAATGGCACAGCTGGTGGTGGCGACAGTGGGGTCGTACAGTTCCAGGGCCAGCGGCCCTCTGATGGTGGCAGCCAGACCAGAGGCATCCGTGGGCAGACGGTGCTGGAGAGGCTGGTCTGGCTGCTCTGGATGGTCCAGCAGAGTCTTAGGGGCAGGCAGGGGCTCTGCTGCCGTCTGGGGGGTGCTGGGCCCCGGGACCGCCATGGCGATGGGTGTGCCTGGAAGAATCACAATAAAGAACAAGAACAAAGTGCTTATGAATGGATATTAACTCACGTACCGCATTTGTGGATGTTAAGTGTCATGTCTTACCATTGCGAAAGGGTCCGCTTACTGACGTCAAACAGCTGGATGCGGGTGCACGCCATGAGGGTTGGACAATTCAGAACATTGTCCTGGATCTGCTTGCAGTCCCTCATGACGGCACCCCAGCGATGGATCCAGGCCCCCCCGATTGTAGTGCCCTCGTGGCTGCGCAGGTGGCACAGCTCCAACATGACCGCCTCCACAAGCCTGCTTGCCTTAGGAGACTGTGCCGCTCCTGCCCCCAGGCCCAGGACGGAGATGCACAGTGAAAGAGTCAAAGAGGCAGAGACAGTGTTAGAGAGAGAGTGTGTGTGTGTGTGTGTGTGCATGCGTGAGTAATTGTGTGTGTGACTGGCTGCATGAGACTGCTTACCGCTTCACACTGTCCACTCCAGGCATGTGAGCACTCCGGTGGCTGGTCTTGAAGTGGCCTTGGACCAGCCTGTCCCGGTGACGGGGGGGAAAGGTCACAGACGCCTTGTCCCGTTCGCTCATCTTCTGCCAGAGAGCGATGACCTCCCTGGCTTGGCGTTGGGTGACAAAGGCATGGTGGCGCAGTTCCACGAGGGCATGGGCCAGGGCCAGGGCCACGACATGGTGGTAGCCGTCGTGACCATCTGGCCCAACTACATCCTGAAAGAAAGCACAACACACACACAGACGGCTCGTGAATCACCATCAGCAGGCACAAAACTGAACCTCACAGAGCATGTGCAAACAGATGTCTGTGCACTCACGTCCTCCTCCTCCTTTCCCTTCATGCCTCCATCCCAGGGTCATCATCGCCGTCATCCTGGGACGGAGGCGGGTGGGTGGATCCCGACTGGGACATCTCGGCCTCTGTGACAATGACGGAGACGGAGGCACCGGGCACACCGCAGGACTTGAGAGCGGAGTCCTGCAGGAGACGGTCATGGTGGTCTAGAAGACGCATCTCCTCCAGCTCCTCCTCCTCATCCCCAAAGTCGCCGCCTGTCCACTCCTCGGCCTTGACTGGCCCATCCGGAGCGTCGGGATCACCCAGATCCTGCTGCAGCACAAAGCCCGTCTGGGAGTACAGGTACTCCACCCCGATGAGTTCCCCTGCACACAAACACACACAGATGCAGTGTGAAATGACAGACACTGCCAATCACCACCAACAAAAGTGCTCTAAATGAATAATGAAAACTTACCTGTGTACTCCCTGGGCGGAGTGTATGTTTCAACCAGCGGGAGCCCGAGGAACTCCTGTGTAAGCTGGCTGAAACTGTGCTGCAGCTGGGCACTGAAGCAACACAGCGCCTGGCGTTGTCCTCCCTCGACTGCCGCCCTGCCGTGGTTCTCATTCCACCGCACCAGCCCCTCCAGCAGGAACACCTGGAAGTGAACATCACTGGCAGATGTACCTAAACAGAGCAGGGCGACACAGTGAGAGGAGAAAAACACTGCAGATGGGTGTAAGAAAAAAAAAAAAACACAAATCACATCAGTCATTGAATATGACTCACCTGGAATCAAGCGGCTCAGGTGCAGGTGGAATGTTTCCAGGGAAGTGGAACCTCTCGCGCACCGGTAGATGGGGAGCCTTAGCCCGCCTTTGGTGAGCTCCCCCGTCTGGGTGTAGAGATCCACTCCCGCAGGGTCCTGGATTCAGACGAGGTGCCGGCACTGCGTGCTCCATATCTCCTCCATGTGGGCGCAGTCGATCAAAGGGACGCCCATGCTGTCTGTAGCGGTCCAGAAGGCATCCAGCACCTCCCGGAGGAGCCGCTCCGTCTCGCCCGCACCCTGAGTGCGGCGCCGACAGTGACGGACGAGCTCCTTGGCGGACAGCTTGACGTGGGCGTCTCTCCCCTCCTCGGACTGCTTGGCCTCTCTCAGGCGGGCGACGTCCTCAGTGTCCCACTCTAAGATGGCGAATGAGAGCCGCGCCATGAAGAGGCCGTGGAGCTGGTGGCTGTTGGTGACCCAGGCGGCCGTCCCGGCAGCACCGCCCACAAGCTTTTTGGTGACCTGTCACACATCAGTGCATAACATTTAGACTCACTGTATGCCAACTCCAACAGCGGTTACACTGAGGTAACGGGAAAAATAAATAAAACTTACTTTCTTGGCCGACGCCATTTTCAAAATGTCACCAAAAATGGAAGTGACCTTGGCCTTTGTCTCGTCCAGCCGCGTTAAGGCTTCGCGGACATAGACCGAGATGAGCCAGAGCACGCTGGGCACCGGGTGCATGGTGGGTAGCGACACCGCCTGTGGTGTCGCGCCCGGCGCCCGCAGCTTGCTGAGCACGGAAAGTAGGCCATCACACATCCTCCACCATCCACTTCCTGGTGTGCTGCTCCACCAAGCAGGCATGGAGGCGAAATGCACTGTTGCCCAAAGTGCGTTCCTTTAGCAGCCCTATAACTGCTCTGTCACAGGACAGCCTGGAAGAGAAAATCAGAGGTTAGCAGAAAAACAAGAAAAAAAAATCTCTTGCAGCACTGCACTGCTGTGTTAAAAGATCTGAATCAAACTTACTTGTACGTGAGAACAGCTGGGAATTCCTCACAGTGTGCAATGTCCAGCTGTTCTAAAATGCCCTGTGACCAGCTGGCCACCTTCCTGTGCACACATGCACGTCTGCACTCTTGCACACATGCACGCATGCACACACACTCACAAAATCACATCATACCTGTGCGCCAGAGGCTGACAGCTCCACTGGAGGCCTCACCGGATCGACGGCTGGGGCAAGAGGGGAGGTGACCCGTTCCGGTGGCTGCTCAGCAACGGTGGTGAGGGAGAGAGAGGCGCTGGGGGGGACTGTGGCTGGTGGGGCGCCCCTGTACGAATCTAAAAAAAAAAGCAAATTAAAATGTTGCATTACACGTCATGCACATATAGACACACTGGACAGTCTGATATTCATAGTAATGTGCACTTACCCTGAAAACCTTGAGAGTCAACCTCCATGGCAGCAGAGAACAGGTCCGCATCGAGGGCTCTGCAGGGCCCGTGGCTGAGACAGCAACGTAAAACATAAAACACACACACACTGACGATGCATACTGAAGTGTTTTTTTATCAGCAGATCAGTAATCAGTACACTGACATTGCGGTTACCTGGAGGTGGAAGTGTTTGTGCAAATTCATTCATTTAACTGCTATAAAAAATGGAATTTGCGGCCGAGATTTAAACACATTTCAAACATACTCACAATTAATATTTCGGAATAACAATCAAATAACACGTCAGAGGTTAAGGACCATGTTGTCTGATTACAATTGAAATTAGTTTACAGCTTTTGCCAAGACATTTTCCATGACATGGCAGTGGCTAAATCATTTATTCCACTGCTATTACAACGTAATTCGCGGTCGAGAGTTAAACACATTTTAAACATACTTACACTTACTATTTCGAAACAACAATCTAGGAACAACATGTCAGAGGTCTTACAATGTTAACCACGTCGTCTGATAATCATGTAGATGCGTTTTAAATTTTTGACAGATCAATTTTCACGCAGTGGTAATGACAAGTTCATTCAATGAAGGCCTTTGGTTGTAGCATGCTAATTCGCGATTTAAACAGAATGACCATAGCCTTCATATGCTAAACTGTTTAAAGTGAATAATGTTTAAGCTTACCTTTACGCTAAGCTAAACTTGACAGGGATCCATGCCCAGGAACCCAGACGCACGACTCACAGACAGGGTTACAGTTCTCACAAGAGTCTTTATTTGAATTAACAGGATAATCAGGCACGGTATTCCAGCAGGGAGGTGGAGCACGGCCACGCGCCACCGGGCAGGTGGAGGCGCGCGTCCGGGGAATCCCTACACTCTCTACTCTCGACTATTAATGGGGGGAAAACAAAACCCACTCTCAAAGTCGAGAGGGAAAACAGTTTAGCGTTACCTGTAAAAGGAAAGGGGAACGCTAGCTGGATGAGGCTGTAAAACGTTAAAGCACTAAGCACACTGACGGGGAAAAAAGGAGGGAAACTAACAAGGGGCACTACAAGGGAAATGGAGGGCAACTAGGATAAGGGGCAAAATACAGGAAATAAACGGGACACCTACAACTCTGCACAAGAGGAGGGAATTACCAAAACCTGGGGAACTAACAAAACACAAACCAAAAAAAACCACAAGGATCAACTCCGAAGAGGATTCTTCTTGTGGGCTAAGGGGCACGGGGCTTACAACAAAAAACTAAGGTCAACTAGGATCAACTCCTAAGAGGATTCTTCTCTGGACGCAGAGAACATGACAATCACGCAACGAGACAAGGGAAGACAGGACTATACATGAGGTGATGGGGAACAGGTGGAGACAATTAGGGTGGGGTCAGACAATCACAAAACGTGGGAAACAGGAGGAAGGGGAAGTGTGAATCTGAAATGAGAGGGAACATTCAGTTATTTCAAAATAAAACAGGAAATGACAAGACAACATGTATGCACAAGACAAAAATGGTTAACTTAACTCAAACAGACAGACGCATCATGACAGTACCCCCCCCTTAGGACCGGCATCCTGACGGTCCAGGAAGCTGGGGGTGTCTTCTATGGAAGTCCTCTATTAGGGTATTAGATTTCAAAATTGATACTGGGGCTGATATTTGTGTAATTTCTGAAAAGACATTTTCAAGCCTCAAATACAAACCTAAACTGACAAAAGTGACTGCCAAGTTGGAGAGCCCAGGAGGAGCACTACAGTGCAAAGGACAGTTCACGGTCACAACAAGAACAAGCCTTTTAGGATAAAGCTGTTCGTTGTGAGTGGATCTACAGTGAGCAACCTCCTAGGACCTGGAGCGTCAGTTGTGATGGGTTTAGTCAATAGGCTGGATGAACTCAAATCGGCAGTTCCAACAGACATTGGTTTGCTGAAAATTAAGCCAATTCAGATTTGCTTCAAAGACAATGCGGTCCCATACAGTGTCACAACAGCGAGAAGAATTTCTGTGCCAATGCTTTCCAAGGTCAAGATGGAGTTAGACAGAATGATGGCGGCTGGCGTAATTGAGGAAATAAAGGAGCCAACTGAATGGTGTGTGTCAATGGTGGCAGTCCCCAAGAAAAATGGACAAATTAGGATGTGTGGACCTCAAACAACTCAATAAGGCAGTAAAGAGAGAGAAATACATGCTCCCCATCATTGACGATATCCTACCTAGACTTGCAGAAGCCAAAGTCTTTTCACTCCTCGTTGCTGCTTGTGGCTTCTGGCAGTTGCCCTTGCATGAGGACAGCGCAAAGCTGACTACGTTTATAACACCTTTTGGCAGGTACTACTTCCGATGATTGCCTTTCGGAATAACAAGCGCGCTTGCGAGATTTTCCAGAGAGAAATGTCAGAGCTCCTGAAAGACCAAGAGCAGTCTTCATGGACGACATATTAGTGTATGGAAACACGACAGAGCAACACGAACAAAGACTTCAGAGTGCAATATGCACCATCGAGAATGCAGGACTGAAACTGAACAATGAAAAGTGTCTGCTAAGACAGAGCCAACTCTGCTACTTAGGGCATGTGATCGACAGCAATGGCATACGTCCTGACAATGCAAAGATCGAGGCCATAACACAACTACAGCCACCTGAGAATGTATCCGACCTGAGACGGATGCTGGGCATGGTCCATTACCTAGGCAGGTATGTTCCACGCCTGTCTGAAGTGACAAGGCCACTCAACGAGCTCCTAAGAAAAGACACACACACAGAAAAGACCTGGGGCCCGACTCAAGATGAAGCATTCCACCAGGTAAAGTGCCTAATCACAGAATCACCTGTTTTGGCATTCTATGACGTCACAAAGGAAACAATTGTTAGTGCTGACGCCAGTAGGTATGGAGTGGGCGGTGTTATCCTACAGGACCACAAGGGCATACTGAAGCCGATAGCCGACTGCTCAAGAGTGCTTACAGATGCGGAGAAACGATATGCCCAAATTGAGAAGGAGTGTTTAGCCTCTGTGTGGGCATGTGAAAAGTTCTCCAGATTCCTGTACGGCTTAGAAAGCTTCACCCTTCATACTGACCACAAACCCCTCGTCCCGTTGATAAACGCCAAAGACCTCGACTTGGTCCCACTCAGGTGTCAGAGATTGCTCATGAGAATGATGCGATACAACCCAGTTGCTTTGTATGTGCCTAGCAAAGAGCTAATTGTAGCTGATGCGCTTTCAGCCAGTCATCACTGCAGATGTCTGAAAGCTGATCCAGGAGGTAGAGGCATACGAGGAAGCAGTCAAGAACTCATGGCCCATCTCGCTCACCAAAATGGACATTGTTAGGGCAGAGACAGGGAAAGATGCAGATATGGAGAAGGTGAGGCACTACATCAGGGCTGGCTGGCCCAAGTACGGTGCTAATGTTCCTCATGCAGTGAAGCCATACTTCATTGAGAGACATCACCTATCCATCTCCCAGGGGCGAGTGCTCTACGGCGCCAGAACTGTCATACCCCAAAACATGTGTGTTGACATCTTACAGAAGATTCACAGTGGTCATCAGGGCTTCGTGATGTTGTGGAAATATTCTGTCAGGATGTTTTAATTTCCACAGGGTTCTTTAACTACACAAGGAATGAATAAACTTCACTGATTCAGTGGCCCAAAAGAGTTGCTTTTAATATCTGTCTGCAGAACAGAGATGAGAATTCAGACACACGGCACAGAGCGTTGTGAGTGAATGCCCATACAGAATGTCAGGAAAAACAATATTTATGCACTTCTGATACATACATGCTTACATGAGTTCCTGCTGACAAGCAATACCGTCATAGTGATAAACGAACATGCTGTATGTTTTAATGTAGGCAGAGTCCACATGTCTATCAGGCCTGAAGCTGAGGAAAAGGCATACTGCACAGACACTGTTCTCTGTGAAGACTAAACAAGATAACTTCTAGCAACATCATCATGAGTTCAGTCATAACAGCTTCTGACACATTCTGCTAAATTCCATCACAGTGAAGTGCCATGAGAGAGCCCAGATGAGTGTCTGGTGGCCAGCCATAGGAAAAGACATTCAGCAGTTAGTCAGCAGCTGCAAAGACTGTCAAGAATCATGACCCACACAGAGAAGAGAACCGCTGCTGACCACCCCACTGCCTGCCCGTCCATGGGAAAGAGTGGGAGCAGATATATGTGAGTTGAACAAACAGTACTAGCTGGTAGCTGTAGATTACTTCTCTAGATATATAGAGATTGCACATCTTCCTATCCCAGCTGGCAAGACAACTCGTGCCAGACTGAAGTGCATATTTGCAAGATGGGGTTGTCCTAATGTCCTAATTACTGATAATGGCCCACAGTTCACAGGCTGAGCTTTTCAGCAGTTTGCAAAAGACTGACTTTCAACACATTACAACCAGTCCCCATTACCCCCAGGCTAATGGCGAAGCAGAAAGGGCTGTACAGACAGCAAAGAAAGTCTTGAAACAATCTGACCCTTTTGCAGCTCTGTTGAGCTACCGATCAACTCCACTCCAGGCCACAGGCACGAGCCCGGCGCAGCTGATGATGGGAAGGCAGATCAGGACACCGATCCCCATACTGGAGTCACACCTGCAGCCTGCTTGGCCCGACCTGCACCAGGTGAGACATGCAGACGCCAAAGCCAAAGTAAATTACAGGCGCAACTTCAACAGGAGGCACCATGTCAAAGACTTACCTGAGCTTAGTCCTGGAACTGCAGTTGCCCTGAAGCTTGACGGTGAGCAAGGATGGCGAAAAGATGGCAAAGTGCTCAAAATGTGTGAGACACCAAGATCCTATCTCATATAAACAGGCAAAGGAGTACTGCGTCGCAACCGTCATCATTTGATGTCCAGTCGACAAGGACGACTGCCCAGGAGCACCTGAGTAAGACACACCTGCTCCTGAGCAACCTACACCTGTGCAGGAAGCACAGGCTAACAAAGACATTCAACCGCACCAGAGTCCAAGTCACCAACCACGAGCAGTGGAGGCCTCACCGTCTCCTGTGAAGACACACAGTGGCCGTGCCGCGAAGCCTCCTGAAAGATACAAAGACTTTGTGTGGTACTAATAAGCTTTCTTTACAGTTTCTGAATCCACCACAAGACTAGATGAAGGACTGATTTATTAAAGAATGAGTTTTCAATTAATGGATTTAAGTAGCCTCATTGCCAGTTAAAGTTTATGAAGAGGCTATTGTCTGGATACACTTAATGAATGAAATTATGTTATGTGTTATTAGGAAATGCTACAGCCCGGATACCCTGAGTAAATGTTTCAGTATTTGTTTAGACAGTTAAGAAATGTTTTTGTTATCTCGAAAGGAAGGGTGATGTGATGTAAGGATCTATTTTCTTTCGCCCAGTTATGCCTTAAGGTGGTACGTCCCAGATATAAGTCACATCGCCTGTGATATGTACCAGTGCGAGCAGGATCCAGAGAGGCTGTATGTCACTCAGTCCTGAAGTTCATTAAACAAGTTAAACGAAACTAGCTTTAAGTTGTTTCATTATAACTTCACAACTTCACACGCAGAAGCAGCAAAGAAGGTCTCAGGAGGAGGGATGATGATAAAACGTAACGAGAATGAGAACGAAAGTGTTGCCAAATGTCATAAATGTGATAAGCTGAATGAGGATACTCTGATTTTGTGCTTTTTATGGCAGAGATAATCAATTGTTCGGCACAGTCGAAGAGTCGGGATGAAAGAATTAAAATAATAATCAGATCGGCTGAAAAATACCTTGAGGTGGCTGGGTTACACTGGGAAACAGTGAGAGACATCCTAAATGATGAGCCACAATCTTCTCAGACATGGGCTGGATCCTCCTAATGGTTTTAATTCTTCTCCAGTGGAATGCACGAAGTTTAATTGCAAATGGACAGGAGTTTAAAAAATACATTGATAATCTACAAGAAAAACCAAAAGTAATTTGTATCCAAGAAACTTGGTTGAAACCACAGACAGACTTCGCTATAAAGGGTTATTCTGCAGTTAGAAGGGATAGGGAATTGGGCACAGGTGGAGGAGTAGCAACATTCATACAAAATGAAACGAGTCACAGGGTGATGCATGTGAGCACAGAGCACGAATCAATTGTGGTGAAAGTGTGGACAAACAGAGGTGGTGTAAATATAATTAATTTCGACAATCTGTGTAAGAAATTAGCAGCACAAGAAACAATTCCTAAGGGTACAGGACGTAAACGTACAAAGAGCGTTCCATGGTGGAATAATGATTGTAGTATAGCCATAAAGCATTTAGAAAACTCAAAAAGTTTCATACTCAAAATACATTGATTCAGTATAGAAGAGCACAGGCCTTAGTAAGGAAGACAATTAAAACCCTAAAACGTACATATTGGAGACAATATCGCAATAGTATAAGAAGGGATGTACAGCTTTCAGATGTATGGGGCATGATTAAAAGAATGAGTGGAATCAGGAGGAGATATGAGTTACCAGTGTTAAGCAGTGGTGACAGAGATGCTGTCAGCAATAAAGAAAAGGCAGAATTAATGACGGAAACTTTGAAAAAAATCCATAGCTCAAGCAATCTAACGAGTGAGGCCAGACAAGGTAGGGACAGAGCTTTAATGGAGAATCCACAAGTGTTGGACAAAAAAGAACCATTGGGAGATCCATTAGACCTCAGTCACACAGTTTCTCTGGGTACCTGCTCATGTGGGTGTGGAGGGGAATGAGCAGGTAGACATCTTAGCAAAACAGGCACTTAGAAATAAAAGCACAGAATTACAAGTACCGTTAAGTAAGGCTGAAGCCAAATCCCTCATCAGGAAATACTCTCAAACAGTCTGGCAGGAGTACTGGGACGATCAGGAAACCGGAAGACATTTATACAACATACAAAAACAAATTGGAGTAGGGAGGAAGGTGGGCTGAAGAAGGAGAGAAGAAAGCATAATAACACGAATAAGAATAGGGCACACAGGTCTCAACAGCACATTGCATAAAATAGACAAACACCCAACTGGGCAGGGTTCTCTCTGTGGCCAATTCGGGACAGTAGAGCATGTACTGCTGCACTGCAGTCAATATAATAGTCAAAGGAATCACCTTTTTCAGTCATTAAGGAAGGTGAAGCACCAAGACTTCACGCTTCCAGGTCTCTTTGGATGACGCTGAAGTTAGCTTCCGATTCGCCAGCTTCCGATTAGGCACTCAAGGGGAAAGTTAAAGGGAAATTAACGTAACGTGCAGTGCGACTGTTTTATCCACTGATTGTCTTTTTTACACTTCTTGATGTGGAAACATTTTATACCTTTTGGGTAAGACATTAACTTTGCCTGATACCAACTACTGTATTTGTGAAACTTTCATTTCATTGGTGAAAATGCCAAAGGGGATATTTCACCGTTTTTGTTTTATACCGAGACCTCA
Organism: Synanceia verrucosa; assembly: GCA_029721515.1. Lineage (NCBI taxonomy): Eukaryota > Metazoa > Chordata > Actinopteri > Perciformes > Synanceiidae > Synanceia > Synanceia verrucosa. The sequence continues at coordinate 22,523,391 of CM056554.1, forward strand.
TTAGACCAGGTCCAGATTGAAAACCACTGGGTCTAGACTTGTCAAATCTGGACTGGATTAATCTACAAACTCTGCAGATTCATAAAAACACATTCTCTGATTTGTGAAACCTTTATTCTATTTGTGAAAATGCCATAAAGGCACATTTCACTGTTCAGCATATAGACCTCATTAGACCAGGTCCAGATCGAAGACCACTGGACTTAGACTTGTCAAATTTGGACTGGATTAATCTACAGACCCTACAGATTCATAAAAACACATTCTCTAATTTGTGAAACCTTTATTCTATTTGTGAAAATGCAATAAAGGCATATTTAACCATTTATGTCAGCATATAGACCACATTAGACCAGGTCCAGATGAAAAACCACTGTACCTAGACTTGTCAAATCTGGGCTGGATTAATCTACAGACTCTGCAGATTCATAAAAACACATTTTCTGATTTGTGAAACCTTTATTCTATTTGTCAAAATGCCATAAAGGCACATTTCACTGTTTTTTTCAGCATATAGACCACATTAGACCAGGTCCAGATCGAAGACCACTGGACCAGTCGCTTTCCCCTTAAGTGCCGAATTGGAAGCTAACTTCAGCGTCGTTCTCTTGGGCAATTCTGCAGCCAGTAGATATAATGAAATCCTTAAGTTCTTCAGAGAAACAGACTTAGTCAAACAGATATAGTTCCCCCTGGTGTTAGCTGTGTAGATATGATTGTATGCCGTCTCTGCAAAGTCTCCTGATCTACAATCCAGTCCAGTTGGTGGCAGTAATGCACCTCTTGTTTGGATTGCCAACTGCCATAAAACCCCAAAGAAGAAGAAGAAGGAGCGTCAATCCAAGCTACATACTCCGGTACAGTAGGTGGCGGCATGCACCTAATAAGTTATGGTTGTAACCCGCCATTAAACCAAAAGAAGAAGAAGAAGAAGAAGAAGAAGGAGTCTCACTGCAAAATCGCGAGAACGCCGGTCAACAAACGTGCCTCCTCGGGTGACCTCATCGACGTCACGAGGCGGTCGGGAGGAACTACAAACAGCTGATCGTGACAGGAGTTTGACAGGAGTCAAGGTTTTTGAAACAACTTTTTGGCGTGTTTTTTGGAAAATTTGTAATTTGGCGGTGGGCATAAACTGATTAGTGAGTGGATCAGGGTGGCAAACCAGGGAGATGAGGATGAAGGGGACAGTGAGATAGAGTTAGGAGATGAATGGTATCTGGCATGCAGTGGGAAATCACAGCGAGCACAGCAGGGAAAAAGCGCGGGGAGCTTGAGTACAAGCCAGAATATCAAAAGAAAGAAACATACTAACAGGTTAGAAGAGAGTAGTTCGGATGAAGGGAATAGAATAGTGCGAAGAAGGGTTTCGAATGAGGAGTTTAAAATTATCCTGAGGTTTAGGAAAGAAGATGAACATATTAAGCGTTGACGAGGGAACTGAGAAAGAAGATAGGTGAAGTGGAAATGGCGAAAATCTTGTGGGATGGAAATTTGCTGATAATATGCAAAATGGAAGAGCAGAGAAATAAAGCCAGGCAGGTGGAAAGTATATGCAAGAAGGGTGTGTGTGAACGAAAGGTACTAGGTGTAGGAATGGGAATGAGGGGAGTCATAACCGGGATTCCGGTAGATGAAGACCTGGAGAAACTAAAAAGGAGTATGAGTGGAGGAGAGATAAATATGATCCGGAGACTGCAAAGAACGGTGAATGGGGAAAGACTAGACAGCCTGTCAGTCCTCCTTGAATTTCGAGGGTCCGTTCTTCCAGAGAGGGTTAAAATAGGATGTATGAGCTTCCCAGTGAGACCTTACGTCCCCCCACCACTTAGATGTTACAAATGCCAAAAGTACGGACACATAGCTGCAGTGTGTAAAGGGAAACAGAGATGTCCCAAATGTGGAGGAAGCCATAGGTTTGAAGAATGTGAAGATGGTGTGCAAGATAAATGCTGCAATTGTGGGGGACAACACAGGGTGACGTATGGTGGCTGCGAGGAGAGACAGAAGGCAGTAAAAGTGAATCAAGTAAAAACGGCTGACAACATAAGCTATGTAGAGGCAGTGAAGAGAGTAAACGAGCAAAGATGAAGAGAGGAGGTTAATAAGGTGAAACAGACTGTAAGACAAGAGGGGGGCGAGGCATTAGAGGTTGAAAAACTGGTTTTGTTTATGGCCTACATAATAAACTGTACTGATCAAGTAAAACACAAAACAGAGAAGATAAGAGTTATTGTGAAGGGGGCTGAAAAGTATTTGGGAATGAGAGAGGTGTCCTGGGAAGATATTAATAGGAAACTGGAGGTAGACAGGAAACCAGGGGGAGCAAATGAAAAGACAGACTGATTATTTTACAGTGGAATGCTAGAAGTCTAATAGCCAATGGTCAAGAGCTAAAAGGTTTTATTAGAGACTGTAAGAAAGCACCAGACATTTTGTGCATTCAGGAAACATGGCTGAAACCAGGATTGGAATTTACCATTAAAGGTTATGATAGTATCCGTAGAGATAGAGGAGAGGGAAATGGTGGTGGGTGCATAATGTTTATGAAACAAGGAACACAATATAGGGTGGTGGGAAAAGGAAGGAATATGGAATATATAGTAACTGAAGTCTGGGCAAAAGAGGGAAATATTAAATTTGTTAATTTTTACAATCCATGTAACATGATGTCATTAGGGGCGGCACGGTGGTGTAGTGGTTAGCACTGTCGCTTCACAGCTAGAAGGTACCGGGTTCGAATCCCGGGCCCAGGGCCTTTCTGTGTGGAGTTTGCATGTTCTCCTGTGTCTGCGTGGGTTCTCTCTGGTACTCCGGCTTCCTCCCACCATCCAAAAACATGCATGGGGATTAGGTTAATTGGCTAATTTAAATTGACCGTAGGTGTGAATGTGAATGTGAGTGTTTGTCTGTCTCTATGTATTGCTTGAGTTGTATAACAAAGTCTGGGAGATTACCAACAAACTGGAAAGAGGCTGTGGTCGTACCAATAAGTAAACCAGGGAAAGACTCCACAGACCCAATGAATTATAGGCCTATTGCCCTAACATCAAATATATGCAAATTAATGGAGAAAATGATAAATGAAAGACTAACATATTTTTTGGAAAGTAAAGGGTACATAGCAAAGTATCAAAGTGGTTTCAAGAAGGGCCGTAATACTATGGATGCAACTTTATGCCTAGAGCATGAAATAAGGAAAGCACAGATTAATAAAGACAGTGTGGTAGTTGTTTTTTCGACATTGAAAAAGCATATAATAATAATAATAATAATAATAATACATTTTATTTATTCCGCACTTTACATTTGTAATACAAATCTCAAAGTGCACAAAAGAAAGAAAAGAAAGTTAAAAAGAAAAGCAGCAGACAAGATGATAAAGAAACTGATAAAATCAATAACAAAAATAAAATCCAGGCAATAACAAAAAAAAAAAAATAGATACAAGGAGGTAAAATTAATCTGTAAAAGCTTTTCTAAAAAGGAAGGTTTTCAGTCCCATTTTAAAAGCGTCCACCGTCTGTGGAGCCCTGAGATGGTCAGGGAGGGCGTTCCACAGACGGGGAGCAGCAGCCTTGAAGGCTCTTTCGCCCATGGTTAGGGTTAGGGTTAGGGTTAGAATTTTGTTCTTACAGCACAGACAGTACAAACATACATTGATGGGTATTATAGTTACGTACAGATATACACTGATGCATCAAAGAGTTCAGACAGCAAGACAGGAGTAGGTTTTTTTGTGCCTGAGTTTGATGTTGTGGTGGGGAAAAGGATTGAGGGAAAAGTTTCAGTGTACACAGGGGAAATGGTGGCAATAGTGTTAGCACTACAGTGGGTGGAAGACACAAGACAAGTTTAAATAGCAGTCACTCTGAGAGTAGACCAGATATTCTAATTGAAATGCAGCAGGCACTTTACAGGATTCAGAGGATGGGTATTAGGGTCATTTTTATATGGGTACCAGCACACATTGGGGTGACAGGAAATGAAATGGCAGATAAGATCGCAAAGAGAGCAACAAAGAAGGAAAATATAGAAATAAATGTTAGTATTTGTCGAAAAGTGGTCAAGAACATAATAAAAGAAAAACTAAAGGAGAGATGGCAAAAGCAATGGGATAGAGAAAAGAAGGGGAGGTGGTATTACAGAATCCAGAAGAAAGTGGGAGAGGTTAGGAATACAGGAAGAAACAGGAGGGAGGAGGTAGTGATTACACGGATGAGATTTGGGCACAAGATAGGGAAACATAACACAGGTGGCTGTGACTACTGTGGGGAGGAGGAAACAGTGGAACATGTTCTAGTAAGATGTAAAAAGTATGAAACACAAAGGAGACAAATGATACAAAAACTCAGTAGGCAAAAGGAAAGGTTCAATGTGTTTGATATACTGAGGGGAGAGTCACGAGGTGAGAGTGTTGAAATTATGTTGGGGTTTATGAGAGCAACAGGGTTATTTAGAAGAATATAAAAGTTTATGCATTTATCTAGGGATTTTTTTTTTTTTTTTTTAGTTATTATTACTTTAGGTTCATTTAGTCTTGTGAGAGTAAGACATACTGATCCATACTCCTAATCAGTTGGTGGCGGTAATGCACCAGATTGTTGCCAACCGCCATAAAACCACAAGAAGAAGAGGAAAAAGTCTCGCTGCAAAATCGCGAGAACACAAAAGACAGCAGTCAGAGAGGAGATCTGCTGGGAAGTCGGAAGTGTCGGTTGGCGGGAGCGTGAGTTTAAACCAGCGGACACTAAGAGACAGAAAACGGATCTAATAGCGAGAATTTTTTTTTTTTTTTTTTTGATTGGATTGTGTGTTAGGTGCGTGTGGATTGAGTGGGGAGTTGTGTGTGGGATATCGGCCGACGGCCGATAGGCCCGGTACGACGGTGTCCTAGCTCAGCTTCTGACCGATCTGCAGGTCCCTGGCCGCAAGAAAGAGGTGAACAAACAAACAAACAATCAACGATACAAAAGATCGTCGTTCTAAAGGATCGACCCTCGGAACTGGCAGTTGGCATAAACTGGTTTGTGACTGGATCAGGATGGCGACTCAGGTAGACGATGAGGAGGAAGGTAACATGGATTTTGGCGGATGGACGCCAGTTTCTAGTGGGAGAGGGAGAGGAAGAAACAGGCGAGACGACGTAAATAAACTCAGCAAGAGAAGCTTCGAAGAGAACAGTTCAGGTGATGATGAGAGAATAGTCCGGAAAAAAGTGATGAGAGAGGGATTTAAAGTCATTCTGAAATTTAGAAAGGAAGATGAAGAGGTTAGACTGAGTCCAATTACACTGAGCAGGGAGCTGAGAAAGAAGCTAGGAGAGGTGGAGATGGCAAAAACCCTAAGGGATGGCAATCTGTTGATAATATGTAAAACGGAGGAACAGAAGAACAAAGTGCTACAAATAGAAAGCATTTGTAAGAAAATGATAAATGAAAGAAGGATTATGGGCGCTAACAGGGTGATAAAGGGAGTGATAACAGGGATTCCTGTAGATGAGGACCTGGACAAACTCAAACGGAGCATTTCGGGGGGCGAAGTGAGCAGAGCAAAGAGACTACAGAGGACAGTTAATGGAGAAAGGGTGGATAGTCTGTCTGTTCTGCTGGAGTTTCAGGACACTGTACTCCCAGAAACAGTTAAAATAGGATATATGTGCTTTCCAGTCAGGCCCTATATCCCTCCCCCACTACGCTGTTATAAGTGTCAGAGGTATGGGCATATAGCAGCAGCCTGCAGAGGGAAACAGAGGTGTCCCAAATGTGGAGGGGAGCACAGGATAGAGGAATGCAAAACTGAGGGTCAGGAGAAATGCTGTAACTGTGGTGGACAACACAGGGTGACATACAGTCAGTGTGAGGTCAGGAAGAGGGCAGTGGAAATAGAGCAGGTGAAAGCAACAAACAACATCAGTTATGCAGAGGCAGTGAAGAGGGTAGATGGTCAAAGGGGAAAGAATGTAACAGGAAAAATTAATCAGGTCCAAAGAGCAGAGGAAGAGCAAACAGAGGAAGCTAACACGGCATTGGCAGTAGATAAACTGATTCTCTTCATGGCCTACGTTATTAACTGTACTGATCAAGTCAAACACAAAACGGAAAAGATCAAGATAATTGTGAGGGGAGCAGAGAAGTTTTTGGGGATAAAAAAGGTGTCCTGGGAGCAGATTACAAAAAGCCTTGAGGCAGATGGGAGAGTGGGGAGCTCAGGTGAAAAAGGACCCTGATTATTTTACAGTGGAACGCTAGAAGCCTGATAGCAAATGGTCAAGAATTTAAGGGATTCATTAAGGGAATAAAAAAGAAACCAGATATCATATGTTTTCAAGAAACCTGGCTCAAACCATCACTAGACTTTGTAATAAAAGGCTATGATAGCGTCCGCAGAGATAGAGGGGAGGGCAGTGGAGGAGGGTGTGCAACATTTGTCAAACAAGGGATACAGTACAGAGTGATGGGAAAAGGAACAGAGCTAGAATATGTAATAATTGAAGTCTGGACAAAAGAAGGAAACATTAGAATTGTTAACTTTTACAATCCATGCAGGAGACTGACAATTGAGACAATGAATGAATTGACAGCACAAATACAAGGGAAAGTAGTATGGTGTGGGGACTTTAATGCTCATAGTACACTGTGGGGCAGTGGGACTGATAACAATGGTGTGGTAATAGAAGAGATAATTGAGAGTAAAAACCTAGTGTGTTTGAATGATGGGAGTGGAACTAGAGTTGATATCAGAATGGGGACAGAATCTGCAATAGATCTGACACTGGTCTCACACTCAGTGGCAGGTATGTGTTCATGGGGGGTAAACAGAGAGACAACTGTGGGCAGTGATCACTATCCCATCATCACAGCAGTAGGAGTAACGGTAGAGGAGTATGACTCCAGGGGAGAGCAGAGGTGGGCTTTTAGCAGTGCTGACTGGAAGAAATTTGGGATCATATGTGACAGAGAAATGAAGAAAATCAATATGAATGATGATGTTAATAATTTTAACCTTGCTCTGTCTAAGGCACTTCTAGAGGCAGCAAAGGAGGCCATTCAGAAGAGAGAAGGTAGGAACAAAAAGAAGACTGTTCCATGGTGGACAAAGGAGTGTGATGGAGTGATTAGGGCAAGAAATAAAGCATTCAAAGTCTTGAGACAGAACCACAGTGGTCAGAACCTCATTGAGTATCAGAGAGCACAAGCAAAAGTTAGGAGGGTTATAAAAAATGCAAAGAGGGAATATTGGAGGACATTCTGTAACTCTGTTGGAAGGGAGACAGAAATAGGTAAAGTGTGGAGAATGATAAAAAGAATGAATGGGATTAAAGGAGACTGGGGATATCCAGTGTTAGTAGAGGGTGAGGTAACAGCAGTGAAGGATGAAGAAAAAGCTGAGATGCTGGCAAAGACTTTTGTTAAAATTCACAGTTCAGCAAACATCAGTGAAAAAGGGAAAGAAGGGCGTGTAACCACAAGAGCAGAGAATATAGAGCTGTTACAGGATGATGAGGACACAGATGACCCACTAAACCAACCATTTACAAAGGCAGAACTGAACCATGCACTAAAGAAAACTAAGATGACAGCACCAGGAAAGGACCAGATTTGCTACATAATGTTAAAACATCTCAGTGAATCAGCCAAGGACATTTTATTAGAATTATATAACAAAGTTTGGGAAGAGGGAGAATTACCACAGAGCTGGAAGGAAGTCATTGTAGTCCCAATACGCAAACCAGGAAAAGACAGTACAAACCCAGGGAATTATCGGCCAATTGCATTATCATCTAATATCTGTAAAATAATGGAGAAAATGATAAATGACAGGTTAACATATTATACAGAAAGTAAAGGCTATATATCTAAATATCAGAGTGGCTTTAGGAGAGGGAGAAACACCATGGATCCTGCTGTTTGTCTAGAGCATGAGGTCAGAAAAGCACAGGTAAAAGTGTGAAAGTGTGGTAGCTGTGTTTTTTGATGTAGAGAAGGCCTATGATATGATGTGGGGCGAGGGACTATTAATCAAACTCAGAAAATTAGGTATTAATGGTCAAATGTATAGGTGGATTAGAGATTTTTTAACAGGCAGATTCAGGTGAGAGTAGGGAGGAAGTACTCTGGGAAATCTGCCATAGAAAATGGAACACCGCAAGGGAGCATAATCAGTCCGTTATTGTTCAGCCTTATGATAAATGATGTGTTTACAGGTATAGAAAATCAGATGGGGGTGTCACTGTTTGCTGATGATGGGGCAATCTGGAAGAGGGGAAATAATCTGGAATTCATTATGAAGAAAGTTCAGGATGCCATCACTAAAATAGAGGGGTGGTCATATAAGTGGGGTTTTAAATTCTCAGTAGATAAGACAAAGACAATGTTTTTCACAAGGAAAAGAATTAGCAGCGCGATGAAACTAAAACTGTATAATCAGGAACTGGAGAGAGTGAAATGTTATAAATACTTGGGGATTTGGTTTGATGAAAGAATCACATGGGCTGTACATATTCAGAAGGTGGTGGATAAATGTAAGAAAGTATTGAATGTGATGAGGTGTTTGGTGGGGAGTGAATGGGGGGCAGACAGAAGTGCACTAAAAGCCATATACTGTGGGCTGATCAGATCAGTGTTGGACTATGGGAGTGTGGTATATGGATCTGCAGCAGGCACATCTCTCTAAAGACTGGACAATATTCAATATCAGGCACTGAGGATATGCACAGGAGCACTGAAAACAACTCCAACAGCAGCACTACAGGTGGAGATGGGGGAGATGCCATTAGGTATGAGGAGGCTACAACTTTCAACAGTTTATTGGCTTAATGTACAGGGGCACAGTCAAGAGCATCCAACACAACTCACTTTAAAACCGTGTTGGGAAAAGGAGAAAAGGGACAACAAAAGCTTTGGCTGGTTGAGCACACAGAAAGCATCAGAACTGGGAATAGCACAACTAAACATCAGTCCTACAGTACCATTACCAGTTATACCACCCTGGATACTTCCAAATGCCACAGTTGATCTCACGTTATTAGAAAAGAAAAACAAGAATAGAGGAGTCATTTATAACCCACAGTCAGTACAGACATATATTGAGGACTTTTCCAGCTACGTCCAGATTTATACAGATGCCTCAAAGAGCTCAGATAAGGCAGGAGCAGCTTTTATTGTTCCAGAATTTAATGTAACAGTGGGGAGGCGGATCAGTGGAGAAGTGTCAGTTTATACCGGAGAAATGATCGCAATACTGTTGGCAGTACAGTGGGTTGAGGAGACAAGACCACTAAGAACAGTTATATGCTCTGATTCCAGCTCAGCATTAATCACTTTACAGGACAGTCAGTCACACAGCAGACCAGACATACTGTTTGAAGTGCAGCAAACCCTATACAGAATTCAGATGATGGGGCTGACAGTGATTTTTGTATGAATACCAGCACACATTGGGCTCAGAGGAAATGAGATGGCGGATAAGGCAGCAAAGGAGGCAGCAGGAAAGACATCCATTGATTTGAGAGTTAATGTCACTAAATCTGAAACTAAGAGCATCATCAAACAAAGACTGAGGGAAAGATGGCAAAAACAATGGGAGGAAGAGAGGACGGGACAATGGTTTTACAGAATACAAAGGAAAGTGGGAGAAATGAGAAAAGCAGGAAGGAACAGAAGAGAAGAAACAATAATATCAAGGCTCAGGTTTGGACATACTGCACTGAACAGTACACTATTCATAATTAGAAAACATCAGACAGGGAATTGTGACTACTGTGGCCAAGAAGAGACAATAGAGCACATAATACTTCAGTGTCAGAAATATGAGAGAGAAAGACAGAGTTTAATTACACATCTCAGGAACATTAAAATACCACTGGATATCAGAGTCATTTTACAACAGAGCTCAGGGCACAAGAGTTACAAATTTATATTCCAGTTCCTTAAAGCAACGAGGCTGCTTGATAGAATATAATTTTATTTATTTTTTTTTATTATTTATTAATTTTTTTTTTTTGAAGGGGTATTAGTAGTCATCCTGATTCACACTCCTTACCAGTTGGTGGCGGTAATGCACCAATACGTTGTTTGCCAACCGCCAATAAAACTCCACAAGAAGAAGAAGAAGAAGAAGAAGGAGATCTGCTGGATCATAGAGAACAGAACCAGGGAGCAGAACCAGGACCACTACAAGAGCGGGATGGAAGAGGACCAGCAGAGCGACAAGAGCCCCGGGAGTCCAGCAGCAGGCTGTTCCTCTGAGAGCACCAAGGTTCAGGTCAGTGTTCAGGACTTTAATGGCGTCATAACAAAAGAAAAGACACGAGGAAGAGTCAAACTGTAGTGTTGTTTCGTTCGTGAACGATTCGTTCAAAAGAAGGAAATCTTTTGAGTGAACGAACTGAACTGATTCGTTCCTTCGAAGTCGGTAGAATCAATCAGTCAGTCAGGCAGGCAGTCAGTCAGTCAGTCGCGCGAGGAGAAGCGGTGGAGAAGCTCTCATCATGGCGATGACATGAAAACAGACACACACATCCTAGTCCTCATTATCTTAACAGAATGAGGAGCAGATGAGATGAGATGAGAGGAGAGTGAGTGAGACAGTACGTTGATATTTAATTCTCAATGTATTAAATGTGCAGTATTTATGGGAGGTTGTCGTCACAGCAGTTGTCGTGGCATTTTCACCCCACCCCCGCTGCCATTTTGGGAGTCCGCCTTTCAGAAGAGCGGTTCACCATGGTCGCGGCAGAAAGTTTCCCTGTCAGAACGACGTCGGAGATTGCGTGATGCCTCAAATCTGCTGCGTGACGTATGAACAAGACTGGGATCCGTTTTTTTCCGGCTCCCTCAATGGAAAGGGCTGTACAGTATGGAGGACTGACTGCCGATGTGTCGAAGAGACGTCGGATGTCCTGGGCAGCTGCCGTGAGAAGCAATTATGAGAGCGTGTTCTCTGCATTTTCATTCTGGTAAGCGCTCAAAACCAAAATAAGCTATGATCATTTTTTAGACCGTTAATAGTATTATTGCTAGCGTGTTCGAAGTGCATCTGTCGTTGTTAGGTCACCACTTGCTTGCTAAGTGTAGCTCTGTAACTCAGACAGCTGACTTTTGTCACTTAGACCGTGCTACTATTGTGATGGACATTACATTTTAGTGTAATTGAAATTAAATCTGAAATGCCATAGTTGGTGTCTTACACGATCCTGGCTAACTTTCCCAACTCCCCACAGCAAGAAGGTACCGGGTTCGAATCCCGGGCCCGGGGCCTTTTTGTGTGGAGTTTGTATGTTCTCTACTTTCCATCCTTACTTTAACTTGAATTTTCCTTTCAAATAAGAAGTTCTCCATCCAATTATACATTCTACCGCCAATTCCTAGGGAGTTCAACTTAATAAGTAGTCCCTCTTTCCAAAGCATATCATAAGCTTTTCCTATGTCAAAGAATACAGCTACCACAACTTCTTTGTCTGTGTGGGTTCTCTCTGGTACTCCGGCTTCCTCCCACCATCCAAAAACATGCATGGGGATTAGGTTAATTGGCTAATTTAAATTGACCGTAGGTGTGAATGTGAGTTTGAGTGATTGTCTATCTGTGTGTGTCCTGTGATGAACTGGAGACTTGTCCAGGGTGTACCCTGCCTTCTGCCCTAAGACAGCTGGGATAGGCTCCAGCCCCCCCGCGACCCTATGAGGATAAGCGGTAGATAATGGATGGATGGGTCATATTATGGGTGTGTCAGCTGTAGGCTATTTATGTAAATGCTGCATTGTGGGCATTCACACATTTTCACAATGATTGCACTTAAGGTGAGCCATATGAAATGCTGGAGAATCACCCTGATTGGAAGCCAACGTTGCTGTTGGGCCACAACAGTGTTCAGGTGACTGACAGAGCAAGGTTTCAGCGGAGCCTGAGACGTAAGACGATGCCGCAGCAGCTATCACTACGACCGGAACACATGGATGCTGAGCGGCTGCAGGAGCAGCCAGAGGCCCTGGATGGTGGGCAGCCTGTCATGTCCAATGTGGAATGTAATGTCTGCACTTGGAAACAAGTGCTGATCAACGAACTGTTGGAGAATGGAAAGCTAAAGGAGGAGCTTAAGGAATACAGGACTTGTGCGCAACAAGTACAGTCTCTTGCACACAGTTGTACCCATTCATATGGTTCTGCCTTGTGAGGGTTAGGATGTAACCTTTTTAGACAAAATTCTTAACATTTGTTTTGCTCTTACAAACGTCTGGAAGTGTTATTATTTGAAATCCGGAGGCTAAACTCCTTACTGACTGCAGTAGCCGCTTGTCGAAGTGTAAGTGTGGTTAAATATTAAAGACATATATGGTGTGCATTATCTAGCCAAACAGTGTGCATTGTCATTATATGCCAGTGCATAGAAATTAGGAGTGCTGCTCCACATGGTGCTCAGTCACATGTAAAACAATATATATAAAAAAAGACAGCTAAAATGAAATAGAAGGACATAAATGTACGAAATAAAATATTATTTAGTGTAATAAGGCACAATATTTACAGTGGTATGGCTAGATCAGTTTTTGCTACAAGTGAGTAAAAAAGCCATTGCACTTTTTTTAAGTAAGTAAAGCAAAAAGTTTATTGCACATTAGCCTACATGTCATGTTATTGCAGTTTCAGAATTGGAATATTTCACATGGAAAGGGTGTTATTGCACTGTGAAAAGATAAACAAGAAAATACACTGCAGAGGCAGTAACTATAAGCTTTATTCTTTGTATATATTCATGTTATATTTATTCCATTTACTACAGCCTTGCCAGTCTGACTTAAGGATGTGTTCAGTTTATACTCATTTCAGCTTGTACTCATTTTGTCTCACTTCTATTGGCACTTGTTGCAATCTCACTTTTAACAACTTTTTAATTATTATTTCCCACTTTGATTGTTTCTTGTTTTCATTTCAGTGCAGTAACATATTTAACAATCCAACATTTAAGCACATACACTGTATTTGTTTAAAAGGCTGGAAATGCACATAGTGTTCAGACTTCAGTCTATATAAGCATATGGAACCAGACAGAGCATCAAACCTACAAAGGAATACATAATATAAAACAGTGCATATAGTACCCTTACATTAATACACGTCTATAAACTTTGACTGTAAGATGGATTTAATTTCATCCAAATTGAAACAATATTTGATGTTTTTAAAAGGAACAGTGTCTCTGTCACAGCTCAAGATTCAAGGTTTCTTTATTTGTCTCCCATAGGAGAAATTTGTCTTGAATAAAAAGGGCAGTGCTGCAGTGCAATACAATACAGATACTCATAGTAAATACATTTAAAACAATGAGTGTGATGTGCTAAACAAAAAACAACATTCACTCATTCTCACAAGCATCATTACCTCACCCTCCCTCTCCTCTTTTTTCTTTTCTTCCTCCACTAGCTGCTCTTAAATGAGGTTGATCGATAGTGGGATAAATGGATTTTTGAGGCGATTGTGTTTACAAAGCAGAACTCTGTACCGTCTTCCTGAGTTTAATAAAAAGTATTCAAAATTGAGGGCATATGATGTGTCAATATGAATGTTTGTGGCCTGCTCAATAGCAGCCTTCTCAAAAAAGACTTATGGAGAGGGGAGGCCAGATGGGCCTCATAATTTTAAAAGCAGTCTTCACCAGGGAGTTGATCTGAGCTTTGTATTTAACTGTGAGTAGGGCTGTGTGATATGGACAAAATTCTATATCCCAATATAGCCAAGTTTATATACCTATATATATATATATGTACATACGTATATATATATATATATATATATATATATATATATATATATTTTTATAGTCATGGAAAAATGTTTTCTTCAATTTCTTGTTCATTCTAATATCTGGTACCACTAAACATATAATACAATGAACACAACAAAAAATGCAGCTGGTCACATAATACTTTATGTCCTATTTGACATTCTTAAGCTTAATTGATTCCCAGGGTATATAAGAGGCCATTTCATGTCACAAGCAGCACTGCACATGCAAAGGCCTAGAGTGGTTTCCTGCTTATATTCAAGCCGTAGCACAACTCAGAAGTTGTCAGCTCTCACATAATGCCTAAAACAAAAGAATTATGTGAAGCAACAAAGGCAGCCATCTTGGCACTGCTGGAAATTGGCATGAGTGAGAGACAGGTAGCGAAAAACTGAAGATCTCCAAGACAGCCGTTCATTACAACAAAAAAACAAGCTGAACATGGCACTACCAAATTGCTACCTGGCCGTGGCAGGAAACGTCTTTCTACCCCACAAGATGACCGTGCACTCATCCGTTCCTGTGTCAGGAATCGTCGTCAGACCTCCAGGGACCTTAAAAATGAGTGGGCACTGTCGAGAAATGTGACTTGCTCGGCAAGGACAGTTCAAAACCGACTTGTTGAAGCTGGTTTGAAGTCACACAGAGCACGCAAGAAGCCCTTCATCAATGAAAGGCAGAGGAAGGCCCGGTTACTCTTTGCTCGAGACCACAAGGATTGGACTGTTGATGATTGGGCTAAGGTTCTCTTCAGTGATGAATCCAATTTTGAATTGATGCCCACTCCAGCCAACTTACTGGTTAGGAGGAAGCCTGGAGAAGCTTACAACCCAGACTGTCTTGCCCGCCAGTAAAACATGGGGGTGGATCAGTCATGATCTGGGGTTGTTTCAGTCTGACTGGAACAGGGCAAATGCAATTGTGTGAAGGCCGAATGAACCAGGTCAAGTACAGGACTACCCTTGAAAACAGTCTTCTTCCATCAGCTGGAAAACTCTTTCCTGCCTCGAATGACTGGATTTTCCAACAAGACAATGCCCCTTGCCACACGGCAAGGTCAGTTAAAGCCTGGATGGAGAACCACAACATTCGCACCATGCCTTGGTCTGCTCAATCACCAGATCTTAATCCAATTGAAAACCTGTGGAAAATCATCAAACTCAAAATGGAGAACCACAAGCCCAAAAACAAAGAAAATTTGTTTGAATTTGTCCAACAGGAATGGGCTGCTGTGACAGCAGAACAATGTCAGAAGCTGGTGGAGAGCATGCCAAGACGCATGGCTGCAGTCATCAAAAACAATGGTTATGCAATCAAGTATTAACTCTTGTGTGTATCATGTGTTTAGAGCAAACAGAAAAGAAAACATGGAATGCTTAAAAGTAGTGTTTTTGGCGGTACAATGCCATAGCTATTGATGTAAGAATTTAAGTAATTTTGGTTATTATCAAGAAAACCATGGAAAATGAATAATCCTTAGTTCTTAAATTAAACTCTCATGAGCTATTTTTGTTGTTATCATTATAATTGTCCAAACAAATGTACCTTTAGTTGAGCCAGGCATTAAAATTAACAAGAAATTGAAGAAAACAAGGGTGGTCTAATAATTTTTTCCATGACTGTATATACACATACAGTATATATATGTACACATACGTATATGTATGTGTACATACATATATATATACAGTCATGGAAAAAATTATTAGACCACCCTTGTTTTCTTCAATTTCTTGTTCATTCTAATATCTGGTACCACTAAACGTATAATACAATGAACACAACAAAAAATGCAGCTGGTCACATAATACTTTATGTCCTATTTGACATTCTTAAGCTTAATTGATTCCCAGGGTATATAAGAGGCCATTTCATGTCACAAGCAGCACTGCACATGCAAAGGCCTAGAGTGGTTTCCTGCTTACATTCAAGCCGTAGCACAACTCAGAAGTTGTCAGCTCTCACATAATGCCTAAAACAAAAGAATTATGTGAAGCAACAAAGGCAGCCATCTTGGCACTGCTGGAAATTGGCATGAGTGAGAGACAGGTAGCGAAAAAACTGAAGATCTCCAAGACAGCCGTTCATTACAACCAAAAAAAACAAGCTGAACATGGCACTGCCAAATTGCTACCTGGCCGTGGCAGGAAACGTCTTTCTACCCCACGAGATGACCGTGCACTCATCCTTTCCTGTGTCAGGAATCGTCGTCAGACCTCCAGGGACCTTAAAAATGAGTGGGCACTGTCGAGAAATGTGACTTGCTCGGCAAGGACAGTTCGAAACCGACTTGTTGAAGCTGGTTTGAAGTCACACAGAGCACGCAAGAAGCCCTTCATCAATGAAAGGCAGAGGAAGGCCCGGTTACTCTTTGCTCGAGACCACAAGGATTGGACTGTTGATGATTGGGCTAAGGTTCTCTTCAGTGATGAATCCAATTTTGAATTGATGCCCACTCCAGCAACTTACTGGTTAGGAGGAAGCCTGGAGAAGCTTACAACCCAGACTGTCTTGCCCCTACAGTAAAACATGGGGGTGGATCAGTCATGATCTGGGGTTGTTTCAGTCTGAGTGGAACAGGGCAAATGCAATTGTGTGAAGGCCGAATGAACCAGGTCAAGTACAGGACTACCCTTGAGAACAGTCTTCTTCCATCAGCTGGAAAACTCTTTCCTGCCTCGAATGACTGGATTTTCCAACAAGACAATGCCCCTTGCCACACGGCAAGGTCAGTTAAAGCCTGGATGGAGAACCACAACATTCGCACCATGCCTTGGCCTGCTCAATCACCAGATCTTAATCCAATTGAAAACCTGTGGAAAATCATCAAACTCAAAATGGAGAACCACAAGCCCAAAAACAAAGAAAATTTGTTTGAATTTGTCCAACAGGAATGGGCTGCTGTGACAGCAGAACAATGTCAGAAGCTGGTGGAGAGCATGCCAAGACGCATGGCTGCAGTCATCAAAAACAATGGTTATGCAATCAAGTATTAACTCTTGTGTGTATCATGTGTTTAAAGCAAACAGAAAAGAAAACATGGAATGCTTAAAAGTAGTGTTTTTGGTGGTACAATGCCATAGCTATTGATGTAAGAATTTAAGTAATTTTGGTTATTATCAAGAAAACCATGGAAAATGAATAATCCTTAGTTCTTAAATTAAACTCTCATGAGCTATTTTTGTTGTTATCATTATAATTGTCCAAACCAGGCATTAAAATTAACAAGAAATTGAAGAAAACAAGGGTGGTCTAATAATTTTTTCCATGACTGTATATATATATATGTATATATATACGTGTATACGAATATATATACGTGCATACGAATGTATACACGTATATATATTTATGTATATATCTATATATATATATATGCGTATATACGTATATATATACTGTGTATATATATATATAGTTCAACTTAATATATATATGTATATAGGTATATATATATATATATATATATATATATATATATATATATATATATATACCTATATACATATGTGTGTGTGTGTGTGTATATATATATATATATATATATATGTATATATATATATATACATATATGTATATATATATATATATATATATATATATATGTATATATGTGTGTATATATACCATTACCGTGATATGAAATTACTCATACCGTGATATAGCCCTCTAGCGAGAACAGAAATTTACATTTTCTGCTGTATACCAGATTAATTTTTCTTCACTGTAAATATGAGTGACAATATTAATGAATACTGTATAAGGACATATTGCCTTCCAAACAGTGGAACAACATCTCTTCTGCTATCTTTGGAGATGGATTTCAGACATTTCAGTGATCACTGTAAACAAGGCTAGATGTTCAGTTTTCATTGGTGACAAACAGTCAAGACGTCGGGGAAATTATGACTGGTGTTACAACAAAGGCTTGCCAAGCTGAGAACTGCCTCACCCAGATCTGGGAGAGGGTTGTGGAAAAAAAACATTGGCTACGTGACATTTTGGTGTTTTTTTTTTTTTTTTTTTTTGTGGTGTAGCGTCTCCATGGTAACGGGTTTGACTGAGAAAAGTAATCGCACCCCTTTTATTTTGAAGGGGCAATTAGAGACAGGAAGTTATGACGGGGTCAGCCATTTTGTTTTTGCTCTCAGTAAGCACGTGTCACAGTTCATCCGCTACCATCTGCCCTTTTATTCATGCATTTGACATCACTGTCTGTAAGTCTTATCTTACATACATGAGCACTATGTTATCCATGTATATGTATAAAAGCTTTAGCCAGGTTCTTGCACTTACTAAGGGGTGTCTCTTTCTCTTTTACAGTTTTACTCTCTTTTGGAGATGTATTCATGGAGCAATAAATTGGAGCTCTATATGCTACATCCTGACTCTGCACATGTTTTCAAAAGGAGTTAGGCTTGTTGCTAAATTGTGTTGGATACACACAAGGAGAACAGGATAGTAAAAAGACGATATGCAACTGGCTAACAATAATACGGCAGCAAGGCTCGTAACCAAACATGGGTGAGGCGCATCAAGATGCTAATGTACGTTCTCAAGATGGATCATCAGTTAATACCTGTGAATTTTCACAATTCTCAACACTAATTCAATACCACAATTTAAATAAAAACAAGCCATGTACCTCGAAATTTACTACTTTATTTAAAACTGCTTCATGTCATGTACGTAACACCACTGTGCTTCAGCATCTTTTTGCACAGAATTTAAGTTGCAGTAACAGCTGCCAACTGCCAAAAGGTGACCATATATTCAAAGAAGAACAGCAGTGGCCTATAGCCATCCAGTATAAAAAACAAACAATACTGTGCTTCTAAACGTGGTCATCAATAACAACAATAGTCAACTATTTCACATTCAAAAAAGAACAGCAGTGGCCTATAGCCATCCAGTATCAAAACAAACAATACTGTGCTTATAAATGTGGTTATAAATAACAAGTAAACTATTTTACATTCAAAAAGAACAGCAGTGGTGTGGAGCCTTCAAGTGTATAAAACAGTGTTGTTGTTCTTGTAAATATGCAAATAAATAACAAAACAATGGTGTGGAGCCTGATCTCACATAAACAAAGCCTCTAATACCAGGTTCCAACAGGTATAACTTCTTAAGGATTTTTTTAGCTTCTTTGTCAGTTCCAGGTTTTTTGATAGGATCACCAATCGTGTTGGACTGACAATCAAGCCAGAAGTACTGAAGACTCTCTCAGAAGCACAACCTGATGCAGCAATACACAGATATTTCACAAAATCACAGAGCTAAGGAAGAGTACTTGCATTTCTTTTCCACTAGGAAAGTGTATCCTCTTCAGCGCTGATTTCTGGAGTTTTTTTTTTTTTTTTTCATATACCCGATACTCATCTTTCAGCTTATCACTTCGGGACAGGGGTTCTCCAGGAGTTGAGGGGGGTGACACCACTGCCTTTCTTTTCTCCTTGGATACATGACAGTAGTTGTCTCAAGTCATTCTTGTGCTTTTTCTGTGGCCTGACTACGTTTGATTCCTCTTCATGTCCTGGCTCTGGCACATGGCTTTGACCTCTGTTAGGTTCAACATTTCCTCCGGCTTGGTCCAGGAGACATTGTTTGACTTCCTCCTTAAGTGAAACAAACATGTCCTTAAACCTGGGATCAAGGTTGGTTGCACTGTTCAAGAGATAATCTCTGATACCTCCCCAGCAACAAGTGAGTCTTTCTCTTCACCAGCAACAAACCATTCACACGTCGAGGAGTCCTCGCCACTGTAAACAGACTGTTCAACCCGCTTGGCTTTGTTGCCCCTGTGACATACGTGGAAAATCTCTGGTTAGAGAATTAACACTGAAAGAAACTGAATAGCATGCCCAGCTTCCCCAAGACAAACTCAATGTGTGGCAAGCATGGAGAGATTCACTACAGGAACTACAAGACCTTCATATTCCTTATGCTATACCACCACCTCTCACTCTAAATCTAAGCATAGAGAAATATGCATCTTTTCAGACACCACCACAAAAGCTATTGGTGCTGTAGTATATCTCAAAACCACAGAAAAGATGGCCAACTTCATGGGGGTTTCATTATAGGGAAAGCCAAACTGGCTCCTGCAAACGAGCCAACCATACCCAGACTGTAACTGTGCAGCAGTGGAAATGAACGCATTGTTCAAGAGATTGACCTTCCTCTGGATGCAGTCACCTTTTATTGCAATAGTAAAACGCTGCTGGGATATATACGTAACCAGTCCAAATGTTCTATGTATATGTTCACAATATGGTTCAAAGGATTCACCGGTCCACAAAGCCAAAGCAATGGCGGTACAGTAGGAGCCACTGAATTTCTCCCATTCAGTTCCCAGCCACATCTAGAGTAGGCTACTTCCATTTTTATTTCACTACATATTTTTGATGAGATGAGTTTGATACTTTTACTCTGGGACTTTTCTCTTTGCTTTATTTTTATTTAGTCTGTAAAGCTCCTCTAAAGAGTGCAAATAACAGGTGTTCTTCTCCAGATGGTATGTTCTGTGGAAATACACCCCAGCCATAATTATTATGCTCCCAGAGAGAACGGAGAGGCTCTCTGGCCACTCGTTGTTTTCTAGTGAAAAATGTTTGTTTACAGTGATCACTGAAACGGCTGAAATCAATCTTAAAGATAGCAGAAAAGGCTTTGTTCTTATGTTTGGAAGGCCATATCTTCATATATCCATGAATATTGTCACTGATATTTACAGTGATTATACAGAAAAAATGCCACAGACCATTTCTTTATCCCACAAATTTAATAAATGACGTTCTTCAATAAAGGAAAAAGAAAAGCTCCTGTCAGCCTCAGTGCCGTTTCAGTGATCACTGTGAACACTAGAAAACAACAAGCGGCTCATTTATTAACCAGGGATTAATGAGAGGAGGCTGACTGGACAGCAGTGCGGCAGTCTGACACGCCTGCTGAATAGAGAGTCCTGTAGTGTGAACACCTCAAAACTCTGATGGGGGAGGAGAGGGTCACGTAGTGTGAACAGCATGGACAGTCAACAACTCTGAGAGTCATGTAGTGTGAACAAGGCATTCGATTGTTGCCCACGCCAGCTCCGTGGTTGTACGGGGAGCTCTGTGATTAGGTGTATCAGTGAGTGTGCAGAGCTCTGGCAGATTACCGTCTGTCCTTAACTAAGCATTGTAAGCAAGTTCAAAATTATTTTTCACTTCTCAAAATCATACTTGTCATGCAGTGAGGAACTTACATTTTATTTTTATTTTGAATTATTGTTATGACTGTTAACAGTAACTCTGGATGGATGCTGTTAGCTGAAGCTACGCTGCTAATGCTGAATACTGCCTAGCTTAAGCTAATCAGCTAATGTTGAATGCTGTCAAGTTTAAGATAATCAGCTAATACTGAATTGCTCATGCTAATCTGCTTATGCTGGGTTGAATATTGAAGAAAGAAGGTGAAGTAGAATGAATATGGTAAGAGTATGAATTTTATTATTATTCTCTCTTGGTACTCGGCTTCCTCCCACCATCCAAAAACATGCATGGATTAGGATAATTGGTTAATTTAGATTGACCGTAGGTGTGAGTGTGAGTGGTTGTCTGTCTCTATGTGCCCTGTGATGAGGTGCCGACTTGTCCAGGGTGTACCCTGCCTTTCACCCTAAGACAGCTGGGATAGGCTCCAGCCCCCCCGCGACCCTATGAGGATAAGCGGTAGATAATGGATGGATTGATGAATTTTATTAATTGAAAGTTTGAAAAAAGCCTAAGATAATCTGCTAATGCTTGTTTGAATGTCTTAGGAAGAAGTACAATGAATGTTGTATAAGGACTTGTGTGTATGAGTTGAGTGAATTAAAGTTTTAGTAAAAAAAGCTAAAAATCTGATAATGCTGAGCTTAATCTGGATGAATGAATTGAAGTAGTATGACCAGTTGCAAAAGTATGAATGAGTACAATGTGTTAGTATGTGAATATAATTTCAATGTTGAATAATACCAACAATTAATAAAGGATGTTGAATGTGTAAATAGTACGTAAAGCCTAAGCCAATTTGCTAATGCTGAATTTAATCTGTGTGTATTGAGTGAAGTTGAACAGTTGGAAATGTATGAAATATATTTTACAAAAATATCATAGTATTTAAGATTCCAATTACTGACGCACTCGCAGATGCATGTACTACATGCGTGTCTGTCCCAGATTCATGTACGTTTCACATGGGTTGGACTTGTCCAACTGCCTCTCGTAGCTCAAAAACTGTAGTGAATAGAGCTTTGGTTTTTCAACATGAGATGACAGGAAATAGTGAGAATTCAGCAGTGAAATTTCATCTCTCTACTACACTAAGAAAGCTGTATGTAGCCCTCACAATAGCAATTTCAAAATATTTTGAAACTGCTCTCCATGCTAGGTGTGTAGTTCTCCCACCCTAGTGCATGCAATAGACACCCATTTTAAAGTCTGATTTTTGGATTTTTTCATGCTCTGAATGAGGTGAAATTTCAATTAAGTGTGAGTATTATGAAAATTTTGAGTTGAAGAAGTGATGCAGTGAAAATATGCTGAGTTTTGAAAGTTGATTGAAGTTTCTGTGTGAATGTATGGAGGAGTTCTGAATGAAAGTTGGATGTGTGAAAATGAAAATGCTTGAAGTCTGAAGCTTCTCCATTCATTTCAATGGGAAATTTTTTTTTTGTGAGTTATGGCTCATAACTCTGAAAGTTTGAAGGTTATGTATGAGAGAAATACAAACAATAATGTTTAATGTATTGAGCCAAATGTTTTAATGTTTGAGTGGTGTTTCTACGATGAAGTGTGTGGAACTATTTAGTTGCAGAAAAAAGTGGGCAGAATAATAAGAATAAAAAAAGAACAGAGAATAACATAGGTTGTAAATATGGAAGCATTCACACCGATAATACTAATACTAAAGCATACAGAGCTCCAAACTCAGGTGTCGGGATCGGATCGGAAGTGAAAAAAATGTGTATTGTAGAAACACTTTTTGGCCCTGCAGGTGGGAACATATTTATGGTTCCAGAAAGCTCGCTCTACACCAACATCTCACCGACTCTCTCTGTCTCTCTATGTCTGTCTGTTGCTATAGAAACGGAGAGGAAACGGAGGACTGAAACGTCCCTACTGTCAGCACTGCAACAAGTTCTTCTCCACATCTGCATATTTAAAGATTCATGAGAGAATTCACACTGGAGAGAAGCCGTACAGCTGTGATGTATGTGGGAAAGCTTTCAACACTCAAGGCAACCGAGACAGGCACACACTCAGCCACACTGGAGAGAGACCATACAGCTGTGATGAATGTGGGAAAACATTTACGCAGAGTTGGAAACTTGCGTCCCACCTATTCGTTCACAGTGGAGAGAGACCGTATAGCTGTGATGAATGTGGGAAAAAGTTTTCTCGCAGTAGTACCCTTCATGTCCACCAACGCATTCACACTGGAGAGAAGCCGTACAGCTGTGATGAATGTGGGAAAAAGTTTTCTCAGAGTAGTAGCCTTGCATCCCATCGACTCATCCACACCGGAGAGAAACCTTACAGATGTGACAAATGTGGCAAAGCTTTCTACACTAACAATGACTTAGACAAGCACAGACGCCTTCACACTGGACACAAACCTTTCTGGTGTGATCACTGTGGGAAAACTTTTAGTAGAAGTAGTTACCTTACAAGCCATCAACGCAGTCACACTGGAGAGAAACCGTACAGCTGTGATCAGTGTGGGAAAAGTTTTCGTCACAGTTGTAACCTTAAAAGCCATCAGCTTTGTCACACTGGAGAGAAACCGTTCAGCTGTGATCAGTGTGGGAAAACATTTTCTCAGCGTAGTAACCTTAAATCCCACCAACAACGGCGCCATTAGGCACCCCTGTGAGCGTCTCGCAGAGTTCTCAAATGATAAACACAAACTTGATGTTCTTATTTACTTTCTTGCTGAGAGTCAGATGAAGAAGATTGATATCTCTGTAATTTGTCTGAACTGTGTCCATCTTCACTCAGTTCTCAGTCATTCAGGTTGAGGTAAATCAAAAAGAACAAGTTGACTCTTTTTTGCTCAATTTGACTCAGCACAAAACAATTCCCTGAAAGTCAAACTAATCTTTTAACAGGGACAGTGTCTCCAGGAGGCAGAGACATTATACAAATTATTGTGAGGTAAATACTTTTACCTAAATGGGAGTCTGGTGTTATTGGTCACTGAGTGAGGTTTAAAAGCCTGACTATCATAAGAAGAACTGTTAGAGTCAGACGCTGACTATTCTGTATTTGTATTTCTGTCTTATATCCAAATTTCAATAAACATGTTACTCCTTTAAAAGGCTTCAAAGGCTCCTTGGTGCGCTTCTTCTCTCCTGACCATTGACTGATGGATTTCACCACAACACAGACTTCATGACTATATCATCCTGGACAAGCCTCTGAAAGGCACCACACACTAACAGTGGATGTTAATTAGGCAGAAGGAAGAGTGAGAGGTGCTGTTATAATGATCACTAGTGTTTATCAGAATAAGACAAAGTAAAACAACTAAAGGTAACACTGCACTGCAGAACACCCAACTGACAACAAGCTTGTGCTGGACAGACAGTGCCCTGCGATGAGGTGGAGACTTGTCCAGGGTGTCCCCTGCCTTCTGCCCTAAGACAGCTGGGATAAGCTCCAGCACCCCAGCGACCCGATGAGGATAAGTGGTAGAAAATGGATGGGTGTATGAATGTTTGTATTCATGAATTCAATTCAAAAACACGAATCAATTTTTTAATTTTTTTTATATGTATTTATATTGATAGTAATTTCAATTACTGTCAGTTATTAAATGTACAGGTTTTTTTTTTTTTAAGGAAACAAACAAGTAAAACGTTCAAGTAAAAACACAGCAAACAATGAACATTTTAAGTCTATTATTAGGAAAAACATGTTCAGAATCTAGCAAGAAAATTGAGACCACAGGAACACATGAAGACATACAGTATATACAGTATACAACCACAAATCAAAGATAGTGAAATATGAGGCAGGAACAGGAGGGAAGAAGTTATAACCATATGATTCAGGATAGGACACACAGGACTCAATCAAACGTGAAATAAAATGGGGAAACATCCGACAGGTTTGTGTTCACAATGTACACAGTGAGAGACAGTTCACCATGTGTTGCTGGAGTGTAGGAAGTACAGGGAGGAACAACTGGAGATGAGACATGCTGCAGAGAGAAAAACAGGAAGTGTCATTGGAGAATCTGTTAGGGAATACATCACAAAAAAGATTAGGTGTTTTAATGAAATATTTCAAGGACACAAGTTTAGGAAATAGGATATAGGTGATTACTTTTTTGTTTTATATGTAATCCGACCATCTCATGTCCCACACAACAAGGACAAGGAGCACAACAACAGAGAGATGGAGAAGGACCAAAAGAACCTGGACCAGTAGAGTGACAAGGTCCCGGGAGTCCAGCAGTAGGCTGTTCCTCTGAGACCACCGAGGTTCAGATCAATGTTCAGGTGTGCGTTTAAACATTTGTTGCGAACTTCCTTAGCTGCTTCCTAAGTTTGAGCGATGGCTCTACGACACGTGTTTCTCAACAGCATCGTCGAGCGAAGCAACTTCCGATGTTTACAACTAACGTAGTCCAATGCATAGTTGAGCGATGCACGTGTTTTCCCAAAAGCTTAGTTGGAATGATGCATCGTAAATTGCATCGGAAAGTTGCGTCTTTCAAGCGTCATGTCTTCTTCTTCTTTTTAGGGCTTGAAATGTCAGGATTGGGTACTCTGTGATGCATGATTCCCACCTACAACATTAATGAAGGATGTCACTTTAACTTTCACCTCAGAGTTGGACCGATGCAAGTTATGTTATAAAAACAAATGTTTGTGTAGCCCTAGATGTTTCAAATTATAACTTTGAGCACCATCATTGGGAATAATGATGTCCACAGACCAGGTATGTTGCATGATTTTGTGAAAGAATGATTTATTATAACCTATTGTAGCAATGCGAGGGTTAATACTAAGTTAAAGTTACCGACAACGCCACCTCGGGTTAAGGCCCAAGGACCCGTACTATCAATCAGCTATTTGCCCTTACAAAAGGACGCTCAGGTTCGTTCACTCAGGGAGGGCAAGAGACGGAGTTCAATTATCATGAATAACATTTTATTCCTTAAATGCACAATATAATGTAGACAAAAGGATAAAAGAGCCCAACTAAAAACAAGGTTTACAGGCCGAGGCTTACCGGCTGGGGAAGGTGTCGACGGGGGCCGGTGACATCAAAAACAAAGAAGAGCACCCCACACACACAACAGCAAAACGTGAAGTGCACCCAAAGAAAATCCGAAATGAACAACACGCTCACACAGGGAGATCACCACCACCCGGAAGAAACCACCACCACCTGCGACCTTCGGCACTGAAAAAGATAGGGGACACGATTAAAAGGGCTCACCATCACATACAGTCAAGCAATATCCCATAATATTAACAAACTAATAAAGAAAAAGAAAAACAATAAATGAACTGCAAAATATTGAGTTAAATCAACCTAACAACAAAAAAATCAAACAGACTCTGGCCAGAGATATTAACTCAACAGTTAACCATAATCACTTAGAAACACAAATACAGGGGGCTCAAATGGAGAAATGCCCCTCCATAATGAAAAATAAATATTTACAATATACTCCCCAAAGTAAACAAATTACCAAAACAAAACAATAAACAACCAAAACACAAACAAAATTTACCAGAAGAAATCCTACCACTGAAAGAAGGTAAACCAAACTGCACTACACCTACAGATTACCTTTAAAACATTCGCACACACACACACACACACACACCACACGCACCAGCAGCGAAAACCGGGTCAGCACCAGAAAGCAAGCCGGCCAGAAGCCACCGACAAGATTTCCAAGTGAGCAATGAAGCAGCAATACTGGGGTGGCAACAGTAACAGAGTAGCAGCAATAGTGAAGTAACCGCGGTAATAGAGTAACAACAGTAATGGAGTAGCAGCGGTAGTAAAGTAGCAGCAGCAGACCAGCGGCCGCCACGGCAATAGTAGCGGAGCTCCGGCCACGCATAGCGACAACAGTGGCAGAGCAACAGCGGGACAAAATGTCCGTAGATAAAGAGCCGTGATCGTTCAATACCCTCTTAACTTGACGTTAACGTCCATAAACTTCAGTTCCCAGTCCGGTTACTTGTCGTTCCTTCCAAAGGGGGAGAGGGGTGAAGAGGAGCCGCACAGAGGGAGACAACACACGACCAGCAGACTATGCTCTGGTGAACGGCGGTAAGCACCCGCAATATATTACCTCGGCCACAACGGAGATGTCGAAACTGTGCTCTGAGGCACGCAGCGGACACGACGACCCGGAAGGAGGCGGGCCGAAGGGGCAGGAAGCGAGAGCCCGGGAGGTGGCACAGGGCCTTTCTTTTATCCCCTCTCCTAAACAATGATTGGCTCAACCAGCCAGAGAAGTGCAATATGGCAGTGGTACCTCATACCACTACACTATGAAACTAAGAAAAACAATAGCCACTTTCACACTATCGAGCCCAAAGCCGATCCAGCAAAAAAGGTGGGACAAGTGATTGTGTGTTTACAGTGACCACTGAAACAGCTGAAATCCATCTTCAAAGATAACAGAAGAGGCTTTGTTTGTTTGGAAGGCAATATATCCATATGTTGTTGTTGTTGTCCTTTCTTGCCGCTCCTTCCGAGTCGCCACAGCGGATGATTTGCTTGTAGTTTTAGCGTTAATGTTTTACACCGGGATGCCCTTCCTGAAGCAACCCTCGCCCATTTTGGTAGCCGGGACTGGGAGGAAGTTGAACCTGGACTCCCCAGGGCAATGGCATATGCAATCAACCACTGCGTTACCGGCTTAGTAAAGGCAGTATGTCCATATATTCATTAATATTGTCACTCATATTTACAGTTAAATACAGAAAAAATGCAGCAGACATTTTCTTTATCCCACAAGTTTAATAAATGATGTTCTTCAATAAACTTTGTGGAAAAAGAAAAACTCCTGTCAGCCTCAGAGCCGTTTTAGTGATCACTGTAAACACTAGAAAACAACGAGTGGCTCATTTATTAACCAGGGATTAACTGACTGGACGGCAGTGAGGCAGTCTGACACGCCTGCTGAATAGAAAGTAGTGTAGTGTGAACACTCACATCACCGACCAATGCTGTCATGTGAACACTGTAAAACTCTGACGGATGAGAATCACGTAGTGTGAACAGCACGGAGAATCAACAACTCCAACAGTTATGTAGTGTGAATGAGGCATTACTCTACCCAGCCAATCATCATTACTTAGCGGTTATCTTGCCCCTCTCCTCCCCTCACCAAAGGGAAAAAAACACACACATTTGCAGCTCCTGTGTCTGTGTGAGCCAAGTTGGATGACAGCTTCAATGAGTAGCTTCAGTAACGTGGAGTAACGGTAACGGTGTTGTAACGATAGCAAAAGTAATTAGATTACACGTTACTGAAAAAAGTATTATTTTAACGCCATTATTCCTATCACTGGCCGTAAACCAAGCCAGACCTGTAGTTTCTTTGGTCTCATTTGAACTACAAATCCGCTACCCGATCTGGTGAACTTGCATAGTGCGGTTAGAGCTGATAGAGGGCTACAAAGTGAATGCAGAAGTGCCGTTCGCCCTATTTTGAGTTGACGAACCACTGAAACGATTTTGGAAACATTATCTTAAGGTACAAAATAATCTTTGGAGGGGCTTTAAGTAATTGTATTGGATGGATGGATTGAACTTTATTCATCTCACAGAGAAATTCACAATTCCAGCAGTTTGAAAGATGGAAACACACAGGGACATGCAGGGTTCAGGAGGATAAAAAATAAATTAAGATATAAAGTACCAAAATATATACTATAACAGCCCTTATGAAAGAAAAATATATTTACCATTATATTATGTGAAATATATTACAGTATATTGTAGTATATTATTTCCCAATACATGTTCCAATATATTATATACTGAAAATACATGCAACAATGTATTAATGACAAATATATAATACAATATATTATACACTGGTGTAATATATTGCAATATATTGCAAAATATACAAACTATTGACACTATATTTCATATAATATATCCCAAATATATACAATTTTGTGTGTATTAATAGCCACCATAATGTATTGCAATTTATATGGGAAAATATATTGGTAATATATGTAAAGGTGTAGTGTCACATGTATGTTAAATATATGGTATAATATATTATAAATGTATTCAAATTTATATGAAACATACATGAAATCTATGTACAGATATATGTGCAATATATGGTATAAAATATACTTAATATATGTATAAATATATGGAAACATACATGAAATGTACAGATATATGTGAAAGATGTGGAAGAATATATTATTAAATATATAATAATTATATTCAAAAGTGAGGCATTACATATAATGATGGTAAATATGGTGATGCAGTACATGTAACATCTGAACTATATTAATATTTGAACTTAACATAAACCATAAATATGCAACCTATGATCAATAACCCATTTACACAGATGGTATTCTATCAAAAGCCATTTTTATTTTCTAAATGTGACATCAACAGTGCAACATTTTGAAGCATTACTTCAAAACTTTCAGCAGTGCTGTTATAAAATGCAAATAAATATAAGCAAAATGTACAAATAAATAAATACCAATCCTCCAGAAACCTTTCGTTTTGTCTAAAGAGGATGAAAACCACTGTAATGGTGGAAATTAAATCATGGCGTTGCCTCTAAAAACACCCATGCAAACCTGGATAACATTATGTACATGTAAGTGAAACCTCCTCCTTCCTTGCTGCCGTTTTCTTCGCTCCGCCCACGCTTGTTCAAAATCCTCGCTCAAAAGCATTGCGCATGCGTGAGTGACGTCCTTGTGCTGTGATTGGCGAACTCTTTTGCCGCCAGTCACGCTAAGCATTCTGGTAGATGCAATCAAATGATGCATCCAAGCTGCTGTGTGGAGAACTGAAAATTAAACTGCAATATGTCTAATGGAAAAGTGTCTTCACTGTATCTTCTTTATCTACGGGTATCTTTATATAGATATTCCATGCATGGTCCATTCATATTATATGTTTGTTTATTTGGAAAGTGTAAAATGTAAAGAAAAAACATGTTTTATGTGGTACAACATAATATCAATATATATCCATATATGACACAATACATTTCTGTACATGATGTATGCATATGTTGGAGCATATAAAGAACATAATTATGTGAAAATATATAGTGCTCTTTTTGGTCTTTACTACAACATATTTTATATGTATCAGTATATACCCATGTATTATCTATGAATATATTGCAATATATTGACTGAATATATTGACTAAACTGACTCAACAAGTTATTTTCTTGGAAGTTTCAGGATTTTACCACAAAACCTCGGAAAATGTCGCACTCTTTCTTGTCCTACTCTCAAATGCGCAGTTGCATTAAGTAACAGTCCCACAGTCAACATGTAGGCTCAATCCCAAACCATCCCTGACACACTCTCCCTCCGTTTGTGCATTCTATATTATCTTATATATTGTAAGGGCCGTCTCAAACCACGTATGGCAGAGGGTGAGTGGACCGTTGAGACCTAGCAAGTCTGCACCGATGCACACACACACAACGGCTAGCAGGAAGTGCGATGGCAAAACATGGAGGAGGAAAATACAAATTAAAGTTCCTTAAGTGTCCAGTATGTCTCTCATCATAGACTTATATACATAGACGCCACATTGAGCAGGTTGGGTCTGTTGCTGCGATACGTCCAGTGTGTCCGCCATATTGGATGTGGCACATCTGCCTTGTAAACTTTTTTTTTTATTGAATAACAGTTCAGTTCATGACTCAGAGTATCATTGTTTGTGTGAGATGAAAGAATGGAAGAACTCTCAGAAAAATAAATAACTAAATAAAATAATGATAATATTTGGGAAAGTAAAATAAATAAATAAAGCGGGGAGAGCTAGGCGTTTTCAGAAAGATTAAGTTCCTCTACTAACTTACAATGTTTCAATGCATTTTTCTTCTCCATATATTTCAAGGATGAAAAATAATGACGTAGTTCTTTATGAAAAACATAGAAATTAGTTTTGGATGCATCTATTTTTATTTATCCTAATTTAGATTTGTATGCACCGTCATATAATGACAATAAAGGCTTTTGATTTTGATTTGATTACGAATTAATTTTTTTACAAATTTACAGTCATAAAAATAAATATTTGGTTTGTTTCACTGTCTTCATTACAAAATGAGCAGTTAGTGTGGTCATAATTAAAACGATTCCTTAGATATTCAGAAGAAGGGTATACTCTATTAAGAGTTTTAAAATGCACTAACTTCACTTTGGGAGGAACGGGAAACTTAAAGAATTTAGATTTCAAACTTTAAACATATATTTTTGAGAAAAAAATGTAAAATTGATATTCTGTTTGATGAATATGGATACGGTTCTTTAACCAAGGTATGTCAGATTGTGTTATTAGCTTGTTTAAGATCAGTGATATTGTGGCCATTTATCAAAAGTGAAACAAGTGTTGGGTTCACATTACTTTTATATAGATTATAAGACATCATAACAATAGATTGATTGCTTTGACAAGATGATTATACTGCCTCCTGCCATTCAGGTTATACAGTATATATGTATAATTTTATCTAGTCTGGAAGCCTACTGTTTGGTCCACGGGACAGAAGGTGGCGGTAATGCACCAATAAGCTGCCAACCGCCGTTAAAACAAAAGGAGGAGGAGGAAGAGGAGGAGGGGGAGGAGAAGAAGAAGAAGAAGAAGAAGGCGACACTCCTCCCAAAGACAAAAACCGTCATGTAAATACCGCGATCAATGGGACAGTGAATTTACTTTTCTGAAGAAGAGCAGGGTGCGTTTTTTCTTTTTTCTATTGTTATTCTTTTTTTTTCTTTTTTTATAATCATAGTTATTTCATTTAGACTGTAACCTGAAGTACATGTCACCCTGCGATTACATACTCCAGTACAGTAGGTGGCGGTATGCACGCCAGTAAACACGCCAGTTAACCCCCCCCCCCAGAGAAGAAGAAGAAACAGAAGCAGAAAGAGAAACAGAAGAAGAAGAAGAAGAAAAAAAGAAAAGAAAAGAAGAAGAAGAAGAAGAAAAAAGAAAAGAAAAAGAAGAAGGAGAAGGGTGGGGGACAGTTGCGCGTTTTGTAAGATTTGTAACTGCGACTTTAGCATCTCGCACGGGTGAACGAATGATGTAAGTCAGCACAAAATATCCGCCAAGCACAAGCGCGGGCAGGAGGCATGAAAACATGCCCAGGCGATGTCAACATTCGTGACGAGAAATGCCACCCTGGCAAACCAGGTCACAAGTGCAGGGGTAAAAATGGCAATGCTGTGTGCCAAAAACAACATTCTTTTCTCCTTCCACGATGACTTCAATAAGTATGTAGCTAACATGCTCCCAGACTTTGCTATTGCACGACAATGATCAGGAAAAATGAAGGCTACTCACCTCATCAAAGGTAAGTTAGCTAGCCATGTAGCTACTTATCTTACTGCTAAGCTAATGTAGTATGACTTGTGTAGGCCTATTTGATAATGTGCCCATGGCATGCATGTTGTAAGCTACTAGCTAATTACTGGACACTCAACAGGTGCCATAGCAGCAGAACCTGAGGACAGAGAGTTCTCCAAGACGTGCCGATCTCAGCCCTTTTCCCTGATGTGCGACGAATCGAACAACAGGAAACAGACAAGGAATTTGTCATCCTGACTAGACTCTACGATAAGGCCACTCTGCAGGTCGCTACAAGATTCCTGGAGATGCCTGCATGCAATGTAGGAAAAACTGAGTGAAGCATTAAGGTAAGGGGAACTGCACTGTGTTGTTGACATGTTTAGTAGTTTGCATTTAATTACAACCTTACACTTTGTCTCAGACGTTTTGTGGTATTTAGTCCTGTTTCCAATAGAAAAAGAGGCATCCCATGGGATAACTTGATTGCCTGTAACTCTGATAATGTGAGTGTTATGACATAACTCGGTCATCAGCAGACTGAGGGTGGCACGGTGGTGTAGTGGTTAGCACTGTCGCCTCACAGCAAGAAGGTACCCGGGTTCGAATCCCGGGTTTGCATGTTCTCCCCGTGTCTGCGTGGGTTCTCTCTCCCACCATCCAAAAACATACATGGGATTAGGTTAATTGGCTAATTTAAATTGACCGTAGGTGTGAGTGGTTGTCTGTTTCTATGTGCCCTGTGATGAGGTGGCTTGACTTGTCCACGGTGTACCCTGCCTTCCGCCCTAAGACAGCTGGGATAGGCTCCAGCCCCCCAGCAACCCTATGAGGATAAGTGGTAGACAATGGATGGATCAGCAGACTGAAGACCAGCCAGCCCTACGTCCAGAATCTTGGCTGCACCTGGTACAACTGGAAACTGTCTGTGGCATCAGAGCAGCCCAGGAACCCTAGTGGAAGACATCCTAGTGGGGCTATACAGCCACTTTGATAAAAGGTAAATGCATTCATATAGGCCTGCTGTTCTCTCAACTAATGTTGTGTGTGTTAAGCCTGGTTTATGCTTCTGCGTTACTGGCGGCGGCGGGCGAACTACAGCGTAGACCCAACGCCGTCGTTGTGCATTTGTAGCTCTGCGTCGTGGGCACGCGTTGCTCTGCAATTCACCGTCAAGCTGTGTGTCTGTTTATTTTTTTTTTTTTTCTTTTTTTTTTTTCTTTTTTTTTTTCACTTTGTCTGCATTGTTCTCATTGTTCAACACCACAAAGAGTCGACCTTTTATGAGATTATGCATATTTTAGTCTTGCAGCAAAAGCTATTAATATTTAGGTGCGTGTATGTGACCATCACCCGGCCCTCCCTGGAATCTAATCTTACTTTATTTATTGGAATTTCCTGTTATAAGCCAGGGAGGGACGTGCTACACCTGGGTGATAAGAGGGAAATAAATGACAGACAGGGAGATAAGACAAAACAAAGGGAAGTTTACAGACAGGCAGTGCTATTGGAATAAAAAAAAACGTGTAAGCTACTGTGTCATTCCTAACACTTTCATCGCAACACCCAACAGTATTGAACACCAGAGTAGTGGAGAACCTAACCGTATAGAGTAGGCTACCGAGAACACAAATGAAAGAAGTATGTGGAGAAAATATGACCTTAGTGAGAAGTTGACGATGAATGGGATTTTGGCACATACTAGCAAAGTTCACATCAGTACTCATCAATGTATGTAGCTTCCGGGAGGAGTTGTAAGGTCTGGATAAAACATGCATGTGTGTAGAACACCGAAGCTTCCAGAGCATCTACCCACGACCCCTCATGGCCAGATCGGACCAGGTGTCCACAATAACCCAGGGAGTGGGAGCATGCGTCGATGCCAAACCCAGAGAGCCACCCGTGGCCACCGAGAACCACGCCAGATCCAGCAGCGATCAGGAGGAGACAGAAACCACCACCTCCCCAGGAGGCCAGGACAGGTCCAAGGGGCCAGCCGACACGAGGGCCCACTCCACCTCCAACCACCCCCACCATCCACCCCCCATCCTCAACCCCCCACCCCCGCGCCACAGCCCCCAGCCACCCCAACACCTGGGGAGACAGGAGGCCACCGCGCCCGCATGAGGCAAGACCGAGCAAACAGGAGCTCCTCCTCGAAGGGAGTGAGGGACGAAAGCGAGGAGCACCGGGCTTGCACGCAGCAGGCCATCACCGGGCAGCAGCGCCAGAAGGGCGACCCGAAGCCGGGTCCCGAGCATGAAACCATAGGGCCAGTGTGGGCGAGGAGGAGAAAGGGAGAGGAAAGGAGCGAGAGACGGACCCAGCAGCGCCAGTATGAATCCGACAGGAGCCCCACCCCACACACAGAGACAGCCGAGCGCACGAGACGAGAGCAGGCGAGATCCACCAAATCAGGGGGCAGCAAGCTATAGCGGGCCGACCCACTTCACCCAACCCCTTCGGCCAGCAAAGAGCTCCACCATCAGCCCCTAATCCGACACACCATACTGACCAGCCGCCACACCCCAAAACCCAGCTGCCGTGGCACCATACCGAGGCCACAGCATCAGGGGCCCACCATACGCTGCAGGGGACCCCCAGTTTGCCCCAAACTCCCCACCTCGTGGCCCCGCGATTCGAGGGGGCAGGGTCCCACTCAGAATGGCCATTAATTTAATGTAGTGATCCCAACCTATTTATGGGCTTCCCGGTTCCAGGCGAGGGAAGCCCTATCACCCAAAACAGTAGTTAGTGCATACCCTGTGTGTAATGTGGTGCATTAAAAGTGCTGGAAGGAGCAGGAGAGGCTGCAGGGGAAGAACAGAGGGCTGCAGGATAAGGGTACCTGCAGCCAACCCTAATCCGAATCTGCCCAAATACCACCCCATTTTTAACCCCCCAAAAATGTGAGTGTGTTTACTGTATTAAAGAATGTGAAGAGCAGGGGGGCAAGTGGGTGGGAGAGGGGGGAGACTGCAGTGCCCTGGAGGCACCCACTGCAGTGCTTTCAGACCAAATCTGGGCCTTCCCACCGTCCTCACCCCCTACCTGTCTTGCAAAGCCCTATGTGTTGAGTCCTATGATGCCTAAATGTGACTATGTATAGTGAGAGTGCAAAATATGTGAAGTGCACATTAAGAGGCAGTCTGGTGTGGACCCGGCCCATGGGAACAGAGCCGCGAGGGGAGTAGAAGAGATGTGGGGCATAGCTCCTGGAAGCACTGGGCCCCCAGGATCAAGAGGCCAGGGGCCAGGAGATCCCACACAAACCAGCAGGCCCCACCAGCACCATGACTCCTGGACAAGCTGCAGCCTCAGAGCAGAGCCCCAGCAGCCATGTGAATTAGAGATGCAGCGACCAACCAGCACTGGCTTGAAAAGGATCGATTCGCACTCCACCAGCCGGGAGCC
>CM056554.1:22559677-22580677 GCA_029721515.1 Synanceia verrucosa
GAAGTTCACTTAATATCACATTTTATACATTTAAGTTTATTTTGCAGTTTAAATATCACATTATATACTGTAATGACTAATTTCACATTAGTCTATATCAGCTGATCCTGACCCAGTCCAAGCACTCTCAGAAGACAAGGGAAAACTCTAAATCTTAAGACTGGGATGGAAGAAACCTTGGGAGAGGCAATTCAAAGAGAGATCTCCTCTCTCTGAGGCGACTGGGGTTGCTACAGGGTCTGCCACAGGACACCGTCATTGGACACCTTCACCGGATCCCGTCAAAGGGATCCCATCACCGGATCCCATCACGGATCCGTCACAGGATACCGTGTGTGTGTTTGCGTTCATCTGAGCCATGGGTGAAGTTTGAGCTGATCCAGCGTCGGGCGTCGCTGGGTTTTTTAGCCAAACACTTACGTAAGAAATCCTGGCAATTTTCAGACAAGTCTTTGTTGATTTTCACAAGCTTTCTGAGGGAAAAGGTTGGTGTCAAACCATATCTTTACTCGGAGCATGTCAAACAGGACCACTCCAATCTGCCACACTGTAGTGGGGCCGGGCTTGTGGCTACTACGCCTCAAAACTCCCGGAGGAACGTGCTTTGGGTCCCGTAGAAAGTGTCGAAACTAGATTGTTCCTCGTAAAAGCAGCTCCAGTCCAAAGTCAATGAGGCGGCGCGGGACATCAAGCCGGTCTCAATCAAGATGTTTCCTGGCTTAATGTCCCGGTGAAAGATGTTATTGTTATGAAGCTCGATTGCAGCGTCAATCAGCTGTTTCACAATGATCTTAGCCTCGTCCTCTGAAAAGGGACCTTTTTTTCCATTGATATAGTCCACTAGGTCCATGCAGGGGACTGGTCTCTCCAGAACCAGGATCAGTTCCTGGTCCAAATCGTACCAGTCCAGCAGGGACACTGATGCCGATGCCCCCCACCTCTCCTCCTGTTGCGACTCTGCGAGCTTCAACATGGCAGCGACCTCCATGGAGATAAGCTTCCGCTACTGAGCTTGTGTTTGGCTGAATATAGCTTTCTTTGGGATGTGTTTGATCGCTACTGGTAAATTATCTGTTCTGCGATAACCAGCGAACACAGACCCACATCCTCCTGCGCCGAGCAGATCCAGCTGCTGATATTTGGCCTCAAATTCAGCTCTTAGCTTCGATAAAACCAGTCTGGTTTGTTTCTTGTTTTTCTTCTTCAACCTCCTCCTCTTCCTGTCTGGAACTTCTTCATCACCGTCGGCCTTCCTCTTAAGGCCTCTCTCCTTCACCTCTTCTGCAGACACGTTGCAGCTTTCTATGTCAATGTCCACTGAGCAGGACGCCTTGACCCCTCTCCATACTTCAGGATGTCTAGCCTTCTCCTCTTCCTCTTCAATAGCCCCTCTTCATCCTCTCTAACCTTCCTCTTGACCTGTCCCAGGCTTTGCTCAGAGGTGGTTGGATGCTCACCTTCAGAGATCCTGGTCCTCTTCCAGGGGCTCCTCCTATCAGGACTGGCTTTTCTTTTGATCCCTCTGGTGGGACCTTCATTTGGAGTCTCTGACCCTTGATCGGACATGATGCTTTTGTTCTCTGTCTTTGGGCTGCAGAAGCTAGAGGTTTAGTCTCTTTGCAGAGTATTTGTCTGTGACAAGTGATGCCTGTGTCTGAAGCTGTCAGTGTTCTGTGAGGGTTTCAGAATCTGGACCTTTGATCTGAGGTGTCAGATCAAAGGTCCAGGTTCCGGAATATGCAAATGAGAGAATGTCATGAGGTGAGTGTGTGTTTACATTTGTGTAGCATAAATAGTGTAGAAGCGGATTAGTCAATCATTAATTAATATCAAATTATGTATTTATGAACAATATCTTTAAGTTATTGATCATAAACCAAAAATTGCCTTTAATAGTAGAAATTATCAGGTGCCACCCAGTTTTGCTAAAACTGGGAAAACTTGTAATTTGACATTAATTAATAGAGTCTCTTAATCTCAGGGTGCTACAGGAGTTCTTGACCTAGTGTACAGTGATTCAGTTGCTTTATATACACACACACATCAAATAACCAAGTTCTTTACAAATGAGATGTTTATTTGACAGACTATAACCACACTATTACTGTAACAGAAAATAACTAATACTAAATGATTAGTTTGACGAACTAAATGACCAGGTTACTAACAGAAATAATAAAATAGAAAAATAAAAAAATAGAATAAAGGAAGATTGATGGAAGATACATGGCAATGACTCACTGTGACAAAAATGGAACGAATGATTAAACAAAGGCAAAGTTCAAAGGATGAATATCTGATTAATTAATTCAATGTGACCAGTTAAATTCAGTGGTTATCTAGACCAAATTAAGTATTAGGCTGTTACCAAAATTTGGTTTAAGTTTGGTGTACCGTTCATCAGTTGACAGTTTGAGAGGCATCAGAGAAGATTGTGAGTAATTTACTATTCAGAATTGGTTTAGCGTTTTACTGATATCTTACTAAATATTAAGTTTGCTGGATTAACCCCTAAATTCAGGCCATTTAATTTAGCGTCTAATCATCAAACTCTTTAATATCTGTAAGATGTATATGCAGTATATCACCGTTCCTGGATGAATGGAAGTGAGGAGTGGCTGGATCTGCTGGATCTCTGCAGGCGACTTCGGCTTGAACTTCACCAGTGGCTCTTTCTGGCATCGGTGGACATCTCTGGACAGCTCTGGACATCTCTGGGGAGTTT
Organism: Synanceia verrucosa; assembly: GCA_029721515.1. Lineage (NCBI taxonomy): Eukaryota > Metazoa > Chordata > Actinopteri > Perciformes > Synanceiidae > Synanceia > Synanceia verrucosa. Next base: position 22,562,403 of record CM056554.1, read on the forward strand.
TGGAAACCTTTGGTCATCTCTGGACAGCTCTGGACAGCTCTGGACATCTTTGGTCGTCTCTGAACATCTCTGGTTGACATGGCTCCATCTCAGTCTCTCTCTGTCTGCCTCTCCTCTTCACAGCATAGTCTCTGTGCCCTTGCTTCAATTCTTCCCCCCCCTCTTTGTTGGTGGGGGAGGTCGGCTGGATTCACACCAACGTGTCGACTGACAGTCTTTTCTTCTTTTAAGTTTCTTCATGATGGCTGGAGTCATTTTCTGCAGCCTGTGTCTGAGCAGAGGAGCTGGCTCACATTTTCAGGGCAAAGGAGTAGACAGAGGAGACAAGATGGTCTTGAGGTAGGATGCAGAGTTGGAAGGTTCTGGATAGGCTGTTCTTCATGCCATGAGGTGCTGGGTCCTGAGGAGGCCATTCAGTGACAGCATTCAGAGTCTTTCAGTCATATCTGGAGCAGGTTGAAGATTCTGGAGAGGTTGCTCTTCATGCCATGAGGCGCTGGGCCTGCGGTGGAGCAGCATGTCTCTGTCTCTGGGTCATCATTGTTTCCCTCCCCCTCCCAACATGTGGGAGAGGGAGAACAGAGATGCAGTGCAGAGGATGAAGACCAGAACTTGACTGGCTGAAGGGCTGAAGAAGAGAAGAGCGCTCAGACCAGCTGAGGCTTTTTATGATCTTTGTTGAAGGTCCAGTGGGGTGTGACCACTGGTCCCTCCCCATCTACCAAGTTAACTGAGATGATATTCTTTTAACTTATTTAATCTTAACACTGCTGTGTTTTACTTTATTAAAGTTTCTCTCTGTGAAAGCTCCCTCTCTCAGCTGTAAATCAACACCAAACACCCTACAGTAGGAAACCACAGAACAAAAATTTACCAATTGAATCGAAATTAATCAACAAATTAAACACACAGATGAACCATAATATCAGAGCATGTAGGAAGGTGTACTACAACAGGCAGGTCTATGCATGATTGTGTCTGTAGAGTTAATCCACAACCAATCCCACATGTCACATTTAGTCCTTATCAGAAGGAGGAAAAGGAAGAGGATCTATGTGGAGACTGATGTTTGACATTATAACAGTGATACTTATATGACAGTAGTTGAGGAATGAAAGCACAGTTAACCATTAAAATCTTCATGTAATGTTCTGTTCCAGGCAAGGAGAAAGGAAGAGTCCACATTAAGCTTTGGATGTGTCTGGCAGGATTAATGCAGGAATGTGGGGCAATAACCCCCCCTCCTGGTGTTTGTCCTGGAGTTCCTTGGGTCAGAGAAGAGGAACTGGTCTTATCTGTTTACTCTGCCAGTCATAAAACTTAAGCCTTAAGCACTTAGGTGCCACATAGTGTCAGATGGATTTCCTGGGAGATACTGGAGAAATGAAAAGAGTTAAGTTCATTATTTTATGCTCATTGACATGCTACATTTGTGCAACATAGCATATCTCGAGGTAAATGCATCTTTACAACTAGAAAAGCACTCAGAGTGTAAAAAAAGTGTAACAATTATTCCCTTTCTTTGGTATTTGTGTGTTCAGATAAGATAAGACAAGATTAGGTAATATTTCATTCGTTGCACGAATGGCAACGTTTACATTGTTACAATAGCAAGTGGATAGCACAGCAACATAATAAGATAAATATACTAGAAAAGCCTTCAGAGAGTGCAGACCTCTGCCAAGGCAGCATGCTGAGAAAGCGTATACTCCTGCAAGCCCACAATGCCTGAGAGTGGATGTGTTGATTTTGATGCACCTTTGGAACCCACATTTAACATTGTATTCACATTAATATCATGTCCTTTTTTCTGTTTCATATTTTGTCACATTTGAATTTGAATTTTAAAAGACCAAAGTACCAGTAAAACTTGAGACCATTTGCATTGCTCTAGCTCCTCGAGGTTATGGTTAAAAACGCATATTTGACCTTGGTGACCTTGACCTTTTATTGATCTTGACCAAACTGAATCGGTGACTTCTGGATTCCTGTATTAGTTTATATACCAAACTAGATGACGATTGGCTGAAAACCCTGGAGCGTTGAGAAATATGCGAAATCTCCCATGCGTTACTGTGGCATGACCTTACATTTGAGCTTCATCACCTTGAATCGAATCCGATCACCACCAAAAATTAATCAGTTTTAAGTTAGGCCACTTCTGACCAATCCTGAAAATTTTGTCAAAATCCATCCATCACTTTTTGAGTTATTTTGCAAACCGACAAACCAACAAACATACAAACAAATAAATAAACCGCGGCGGAGGTAATAATAAAGGGGTTAGGACGTCTCATCTATGCAGGGTTTATCAGCATGTATTGTAAGAACCTTCCTTTTTTAATTTTAATGCAATTTTATTTCATTAATTGAAGTTCACTTAATATCACATTTTATACATTTAAGTTTATTTTGCAGTTTAAATATCACATTATATACTGTAATGACTAATTTCACATTAGTCTATATCAGCAGATCCTGACCCAGTCCAAGCACTCTCAGAAGACAAGGGAAAACTCCCCTAAATCTTAAGACTGGGATGGAAGAAACCTTGGGAGAGGCAATTCAAAGAGAGATCTCCTCTCTTCGGGCGACTGGGGTTGCTACAGGGTCTGCCACAGGACACCGTCATTGGACACCTTCACCCGGATCCCGTCAAAGGGATCCCATCACCGGATCCCATCACCGGATCCCGTCACAGGATACCGTGTGTGTGTTTGCGTTCATCTGAGCCATGGGTGAAGTTTGAGCTGATCCAGCGTCGGGCGTCGCTTGGGTTTTTTAGCCAAACACTTACGTAAGAAATCCTGGCAATTTTCAGACAAGTCTTTGTTGATTTTCACAAGCTTTCTGAGGAAAAGGTTGGTGTCAAACCATATCTTTACTCGGAGCATGTCAAACAGGACCACTCCAATCTGCCACACTGTAGTGGGGCCGGGCTTGTGGCTACCACGCCTCAAAAACTCCGGAGGAACGTGCTTTGGGGTCCCGTGAGAAAGTGTGTCGAAACTAGATTGTTCCTCGTAGAAGCAGCTCAGTCCAAAGTCAATGAGGCGAAGGCGCGGGACATCCAAGCCGGTCTCAATCAAGATGTTTCCTGGCTTAATGTCCCGGTGAAAGATGTTATTGTTATGAAGCTTCGATTGCAGCGTCAATCAGCTGTTTCACAATGATCTTAGCCTCGTCCTCTGAAAAGGGACCTTTTTCCATTGATATAGTCCACTAGGTCCATGCAGGGGACTGGTCTCTCCAGAACCAGGATCAGTTCCTGGTCCAAATCGTACCAGTCCAGCAGGGACACTGATGCCGATGCCCCCACCTCTCCTCCTGTTGCGGCTGCGAGCTTCAACATGGCAGCGACCTCTATGGAGATAAGCTTCCCGCTACTGAGCTTGTGTTTGACGAATATAGCTTTCTTTGGGATGTGTTTGATCGCTACTGGTAAATTATCTGTTCTGCGATAACCAGCGAACACAGACCCACATCCTCCTGCGCCGAGCAGATCCAGCTGCTGATATTTGGCCTCAAATTCAGCTCTTAGCTTCGATAAAACCAGTCTGGTTTGTTTCTTGTTTTTCTTCTTCAACCTCCTCCTCTTCCTGTCTGGAACTTCTTCATCACCGTCGGCCTTCCTCTTAAGGCCTCTCTCCTTCACCTCTTCTGCAGACACGTTGCAGCTTTCTATGTCAATGTCCACTGAGCAGGGCCTTGACCCCTCTCCATACTTCAGGATGTCTAGCCTTCTCCTCTTCCTCTTCAATAGCCCCTCTTCATCCTCTCTAACCTTCCTCTTGACCTGTCCCAGGCTTTGCTCAGAGGTGGTTGGATGCTCACCTTCAGAGATCCTGGTCCTCTTCCAGGGGCTCCTCCTATCAGGACTGGCTTTTCTTTTGATCCCTCTGGTGGGACCTTCATTTGGAGTCTCTGACCCTTGATCGGACATGATGCTTTTGTTCTCTGTCTTTGGGCTGCAGAAGCTAGAGGTTTAGTCTCTTTTGCAGAGTATTTGTCTGTGACAAGTGATGCCTGTGTCTGAAGCTGTCAGTGTTCTGTGAGGGTTTCAGAATCTGGACCTTTGATCTGAGGTGTCAGATCAAAGGTCCAGGTTCCGGAATATGCAAATGAGAGAATGTCATGAGGTGAGTGTGTGTTTACATTTGTGTAGCATAAATAGTGTAGAGCGGATTAGTCAATCATTAATTAATATCAAATTATGTATTTATGAACAATATCTTTAAGTTATTGATCATAAACCAAAAATTGCCTTTAATAGTAGAAATTATCAGGGTGCCACCCAGTTTTGCTAAAACTGGGAAAACTTGTGAATTTGACATTAATTAATAGAGTCTCTTAATCTCAGGGTGCTACGGAGTTCTTGACCTAGTGTACAGTGATTCAGTTGCTTTATATACACACACACATCAAATAACCAAGTTCTTTACAAATGAGATGTTTATTTGACAGACTATAACCACACTATTACTGTAACAGAAAATAACTAATACTAAATGATTAGTTTGACGAACTAAATGACCAGGTTACTAACAGAAATAATAAAATAGAAAAATAAAAAAACAGAATAAAGGAAGATTGATGGAAGATACATGGCAATGACTCACTGTGACAAAAATGGAACGAATGATTAAACAAAGGCAAAGTTCAAAGGATGAATATCTGATTAATTAATTCAATGTGACCAGTTAAATTCAGTGGTTATCTAGACCAAATTAAGTATTAGGCTGTTACCAAAATTTGGTTTAAGTTTGGTGTACCGTTCATCAGTTGACAGTTTGAGAGGCATCAGAGAAGATTGTGAGTAATTTACTATTCAGAATTGGTTTAGCGTTTTACTGATATCTTACTAAATATTATTAAGTTTGCTGGATTAACCCCTAAATTCAGGCCATTTAATTTAGCGTCTAATCATCAAACTCTTTAATATCTGTAAGATGTATATGCAGTATATCACCGTTCCTGGATGAATGGAAGTGAGGAGTGGCTGGATCTGCTGGATCTCTGCAGGCGACTTCGGCTTGAACTTCACCAGTGGCTCTTTCTGGCATCGGTGGACATCTCTGGACAGCTCTGGACATCTCTGGGGAGTTTTGGAAACCTTTGGTCATCTCTGGACAGCTCTGGACAGCTCTGGACATCTTTGGTCGTCTCTGAACATCTCTGGTTGACATGGCTCCATCTCAGTCTCTCTCTGTCTGCCTCTCCTCTTCACAGCATAGTCTCTGTGCCCTTGCTTCAATTCTTCCCCCCCCTCTTTGTTGGTGGGGAGGTCGGCTGGATTCACACCAGCGTGTCGACTGACAGTCTTTTCTTCTTTTAAGTTTCTTCATGATGGCTGGAGTCATTTTCTGCAGCCTGTGTCTGAGCAGAGGAGCTGGCTCACATTTTCAGGGCAAAGGAGTAGACAGAGGAGACAAGATGGTCTTGAGGCAGGATGCAGAGTTGGAAGGTTCTGGATAGGCTGTTCTTCATGCCATGAGGTGCTGGGTCCTGAGGAGGCCATTCAGTGACAGCATTCAGAGTCTTTCAGTCATATCTGGAGCAGGTTGAAGATTCTGGAGAGGTTGCTCTTCATGCCATGAGGCGCTGGGCCTGCGGTGGAGCAGCATGTCTCTGTCTCTGGGTCATCATTGTTTCCCTCCCCCTCCCAACATGTGGGAGAGGGAGAACAGAGATGCAGTGCAGAGGATGAAGACCAGAACTTGACTGGCTGAAGGGCTGAAGAAGAGAAGAGCGCTCAGACCAGCTGAGGCTTTTTATGATCTTTGTTGAAGGTCCAGTGGGGTGTGACCACTGGTCCCTCCCCATCTACCAAGTTAACTGAGATGATATTCTTTTAACTTATTTAATCTTAACACTGCTGTGTTTTACTTTATTAAAGTTTCTCTCTGTGAAAGCTCCCTCTCTCAGCTGTAAATCAACACCAAACACCCTACAGTAGGAAACCACAGAACAAAATTTGACCAATTGAATCGAAATTAATCAACAAATTAAACACACAGATGAACCATAATATCAAAGCATGTAGGAAGGTGTACTACAACAGGCAGATCTATGTATGATTGTGTCTGTAGAGTAAATCCACAACCAATCCCACATGTCACATTTAGTCCTTATCAGAAGGAGGAAAAGGAAGAGGATCTATGTGGAGACTGATGTTTGACATTATAACAGTGATACTTATATGACAGTAGCTGAGGAATGAAAGCATAGTTAACCATTAAAATCTTCATGTAATGTTCTGTTCCAGGCAGGGAGAAAGGAAGAGGCCACATTAAGCTTTGGATGTGTCTGGCAGGATTAATGCAGGAATGTGGGGTAATAACCCCCCCTCCTGGTGTATGTCCTGGAGTTCCTTGGGTCAGAGAGGAGGAACTGGTCTTATCTGTTTACTCTGCCAGTCATAAAACTTAAGCCTTAAGCACTTCGGTGCCACATAGTGTCAGATGGATTTCCTGGGAGATACTCAGAAATGAAAAGAGTTAAGTTCATTATTTGATGCTCATTGACATGCTACATTTGAATCAATGGAGGTCTTCCACTCCATTATGGAAAGTGATGCTTCATACACTGCTTTCTCAGTCATCTGATTGACTTACCTCAAATCAAATCAAATCAAACTTTATTTAAATGGCACTTTTCATACTTTGTGCAGTTCAAAGTGCCTAACAAAGCGAAAAAAACAATGATGGAAAAATAAAAGCCAAATAAAATAAAACCCACCCCACCTGAATAAGTGTATATATATATACACACACACACACACGCACACACATACACACTGTCCCAATTCCTTCCGTAAAGTGTGGGGAAAAAAAACTTTGAGCTGCCATACTATAAATCCCAAACTGTATATGATGATGCTTATTTATACACAGTATGATGTCCCATCCCAGCCCACAGGGAGACACAAAGCAGCACCAGCCTCATCCACATCCTGACATGTTCCTTTTCTCCATGTTTGCATGCTGTCTTTCACTAAAACCCCTTGAGGACTACAGTTACAGGGGTATTCCACCCCTATGTGAAATTTAGTCATCCCTCGCAGTCCCGAGAGGTAGGCTAAATAAGTGTTCAAGCAAAAGTGTTTTTTAGCCGAACAGTGCATGAACAGTAATTTATTTGCTTCCGTCTACTGTGAAACTGTTATGTTAAGCATAACACCAAGCTGTGCCTAGTCTGCCGAAAACTAAAGAAGAAGAAAAAGAAGAATAAATAGAGTGACGTGCATAAACGCGCGATAAACAAGCAGAGGAAATACACAAACACAATGTTTCACAGAATTCCAAAAGTAGTAGAACGAAGAAATCTTTGGCTCGTAGTGCTCGACATTCCTTCAACAACACCGGTGGAGAAAGTAAATCAATATCGTCAGCCCCACCACACACACACACACACACACACACGCACACACCAAATTCCATGACCAGTGAATGTGCATTTATTAGCAGATGGAGAAGTTGCATGACTGTGCTATCAGCCTTTCACTGAATAGCATTTATGATGACATATAGGCCTGTCACATAGCTGTAATATGTAAAGAATGACTGAGGAATGGCTGGGATTCTCGCTGCACAGACTGTATGCATTTGGTGAGTTTTAAAATGGGCAGATTTCCCACCTTATGTCTGCATGCTGCTGTTTTTTGTATTACTGTCTGCAGCAGCTTGCTGTTCTTGGGCAATGCTGGATGAACTCTACCGGTTTGGCTACTGAAGTAAGATTGGTTTTCTCCTCTCGTCTGCAGCTCGGTCAGAAATCTGAGTTGAGAACCACGTTTCAGTCTGTCAGGGTAATGTCCCAGCAGGGGTTGCAGTGTAATTAATCATAATCCATCACTGCGATTGACAGGGCTGTGAAACTTTTGCAAGTTTATTCTTTTCCCTTCATATTTATTTTCATGTTTACCAGTAAAATAGATATTTATTTTTTAAGGCATTGGGGCATGTGCGTTTTGAAATATCAGCAGGGCCAGTGTGTGCATGTTTTATAAGGGCTGGACTCGACAAATAATACAAAAAAATTGAAAATTGTAATGGCGAAGCCAGCCTTGCGAGCATGGCGGCACATATTACTATTCCTTTTGGAGGGGGTCCTCCAAGTGTCTTAGCATTCATGGCAGGCGAATGCTTGTAGTAGGTCCAAAAAAATACATAAATGATATAAAATGATAAAAAAAAAAAAAAACCAAAAAATACCAAAAAATCCATCCCAAAATCCTAAAAACACTGTTTTAAGCCAGCAACGTGCTTTTTAGTATCCAGGACGAGGTTTATTTTTTATTATTATAGACACATTTTCGGCAATTAATGCGGCCCGAACCGTAAGGTGCACCCAGGCATGACATATATCTTGATCGTGTGAGGGGTGGTATTACTTTTCTCCATCAAAACCGTTACCATGGCGACGCTAGACCTCAAAAACCGCAAAAAAGTCCCATAGGAATGAATGGGGAAAGGTTCAGACTTCAAAATTTTTTCTTCAGCAAACAGTCACAGCTCCCTCATACTTTCACCTAGAAACTCCATTCAACCTGCAAAACGCAGCAAATTTACCTGACTACATCTTCATAATTCATCATCATGTCATAAAATGTACCGTTTGTCCGTCATATCGATTTATTCAGAGCCTGGAAAATGTCAAAAATCAGAGCTTAACATTGGTGTCTATTATGTGCGCTAGAGTGACACAACTACACACCTAGAGTGGAGAGCACTTTCAGAATCGTCAGATTTTTTTTTTTTTAAATCGCGATTGTGAGGGCTACGTTCACTCCACTAACATAATTTTTTCAGCAAAAAGTTGAAAACTTCGTCCCGGTTGTAGCAATGTGTGTCTTATGTCTGTGAGATTTGTACTTTTTGCTCCACGGCCTTAATTAATACCCCACCTCCCAAAATTCTCTCCATAGGATCCAATGTTAATTTTCAGAGAAAATATTCTGAAAAAGCAGAAAACCTCTTTATTTAACCTGCCGCTGTCCGCCCTCTGAGTGGGCTAGAGACATAAAATTTGCAGCGCTGCGATCCTCGCGAGGTCCTGCCGCCTCTCATCCAAACCCAAAAGCCATACTCCTTACGGTTTTTGATTTATTCAGAGGAGTTCGACATGGTCCGATTCAGCTTGAAATCATTGTCAGTCAGTGAGAGCCAGTGTGGGAGACAGACCAGGGGCGCGCCTACACTTTTTCATAGGGGTGCCCCATGGGGTGTCTAAGCCATGCAGAGTTGCAAAAATCTAAGCTCTACTCCCTATAGTTTTTTTTATAGGAGACGTGAGAGCAGTGGTCTGTGTGTGTGGCAGGTGAACTGCAGGGACCCTGTCTGTGATATGATGCATTGGTCAATGCTGATGATACAGTGAGTGGGTGACATCATTGATCTCTCACACACAAAGACACACACACACACACACACAGAGGATTAACTGCTCAGACGTTTTCCAGTTTTTCAAAATAAAAGCCCCAAACTCCGGAGGAGTAAATGTTTCCTTACAGGAAGCTGTGGCTATGACTGTCCTTTCAAAATAAAAGCCCCAAACTCTGGTTTAATCTTCACAGGAAACAAGGTGTGTTTGTTTGCAACATGAATCCGGGACAGGCACGCACAAAGTGCGTGCTTCACTGCAGGAGAGGGTCAGCATGCATAAGGCGGGGCCACGTAGGCCCGGCGTTGTGTGGGTCCGGCGTCATGTCTGCAGGCACATAAAATTTCTTCAGGAATTTTTTTCTAGTTATGATTATTTTACTCATCCTTAACCCTAAAACCACTTTTTATTCACTAAAAACTATAAGAAAAATAAGATCAGATACTGTTTTAAACTCTTTATTCAGTAAAATCTACCTTACAATCTGATCAGACTCTAGTGTAAATTAATTACTCAGTAAAAACTACACCTGATCAGACTCTATTTAAAAGTTTTTATTCAGTAGAAACAAATTACACTCAAACCTGATTAGAATATATTTTACATTCTCTATTCACTAAAAACTACAATCTTCATCAAATTCTTTTAAACTCTTACTGAATCACGGAGCAACTGATTCACTTAAATAAACCTCATCTGTGATTGTTTTTTATCCTGAATTAAAGGTCATTTCCTTGTGGTTCAGGGAAGTCCTCAGATTTGATCTCTAAATGAGGTTTTGCCCCTAAAGCAGCAGAATTCCTATAGTTTACTGGAGTTCTGCTGGTCTCAGTCACTCCAACAGCGGTAGCAGAACTACTGAAAAATGTTACGAAACAGAAGAGTGTGAGTCTTTAGTCCAGTGGAGATAATAAAAATAGTAATAATAAGACGATAGTAACAATGATATCTGTTTATATTAAGTGAAACACTATAATAATACCAGTTCATATGCTGTGAAACACTGAAATAATAACTGTTTATATGCAGTGAAACACTGTAATAATAACAGTTCATGTGCAGTGAAACACAAATAATAACAATTCATGTGCAGTGAAAACACTGTAATAATAACAGTTCATGTGCAGTGAAACACTGTAATAATAACAGTTTATGTGCAGTGAAACACTGTAATAATAACAGTTTATGTGCAGTGAAACACTGTAGTAATAACTGTTTATGTGTCTCTCCTGCTGCTGCAGCCACTGCTGAGCCATTCTCCTTTCAGGACCCTCTTCCAAGGTGCAGAAGAAGCAGCCCTGGAAGGAGGCATGGCCAGTGTCCACTGTCTTGGCCCCACCACAGATGTCGCAGATCGACTCGGGAGAGGGAATCGGCCGGGTCTTTCTTCTCCGGAGGAGAGGGAGAGGAGGAGGAGGATTAGGAGGTGGAAGAAGCAGAGCCTCTCCGCCATTCCTCGCCAGAGCCTTCAGAGTCTGTGGAGATGTCTAAAAACAAAAAAAAATAATGCATTAGAAAACTGTATCAAAGCAATGCAACTAATATAAATGCAGTAATTGCACACAGCACAATTTGATACATACCCTCTGACAGAGGTTCAATGTGCTTAGCTTTCTCTGTGGCTTTCCTTCCCTCCATGCCGAATCATCTGACTAAAGCAGTTTGTAGGTCCTTTTTAAAGACCTTCTATAGAGGAGGGTGCTGACTGTGGGTCACGTGACATCTCTGCCTACCTGGGAACTTCATAGGTGTGTGCAACAGTCAGCCAGGCACCTGAGAGGCATTGCTCGATGGAGGCAGACGTACTGGCCCGTGTCTGTGATGTGTATTAGAAGGCCAGGTTTGTCCCCAAATCCACAGGTACAGGATTTGGGGACAAATCTGTCCTTCTCACACATCTCAGACATGGTACATCTGCCTCCATCGCTCAATGGAAATTTCGTTTTGTGTGTGAACTGCAAACATTTTTTTTTTCATGTTTAAATTCACAGATTTATATGAAGAGGAGAAAAAAAAAAGAAATTTATTGAATCAATTAAATAAAAATAAGTTTTTAATGATAAAAAAGGATATATATCAACAGATATACATAAATAAAAAAGTGAACAATTAAAACAGTAATTTCACATAGCAGACATAAAGAACAGTAATCATACATGCACACACATACACACACACACAGAGAGAGCAGACACTGTGCCCCCTCTCGCTGCGTCACCTCAGCCAGCCACTATTCCACAGTTCTGCCGTCGGCCCGGGAGCAGAAGGTCTCCCTCTTATAGCGGCTGTGGCCAAATTGTTTCGTCTTTGGTTGGCCGCAGCGTCGGCAGGTGAAGTGGGAGACCTTCCGCAGTGGCCGTAATGAAAGTCCTTCCTCCCGGGCACGACGTTCCCTCTCCTGCTGGATCTTCCGCCTCCAGGCGGTCGTCTTTGGAATGGCTCCAGCAGCAGAGGCAGCAGAGGCGGCAGTGGTAGTGGTGGCGGCGGTGGGGACATCAGTGCTGGTGGTTGGGGTGGACGACAAGGTGGTGGTGACTGTGGATGAGGAGCAGGAGGAAGCTATGGCACTGCTGGTGGTGGTGACTGTGGATGAGGAGGAGGAGGAAGCAGTGGCACTGCTGGTGGTGATGGCGACAATGGGGTCATACAGTTCCAGGGCCAGCGGCCCTCTGATGGTGGCAGCCAGACCAGAGGCATCCGTGGGCAGACGGTGCTGGAGAGGCTGGTCTGGCTGCTCGGGACGGTCCAGCAGAGTCTTAGGGGCAGGCAGGGGCTCTGCTGCCGTCTAGGGGGTGCTGGGCCCCGGGACCGCCATGGCGATGGTGATCATCATCGCCTTGCTCCTCTGGGTGTGCCTGGAAGAATAATAATAAAGAACAAGAACAAAGTGCTTATGAATGGATATTAACTCACGTACCACATGGCAATTTGTGGATGTTAAGTGTCATGCCTCACCACTGCGAAAGGGTCCGTTGACTGATGTCAAACAGCTGGATGCGGGTGCACGCCATGAGGGTTGGACAATTCAGAACATTGTCCTGGATCTGCTTGTAGTCCCTCATGATGGCACCCCAGCGATGGATCCAGGCCCCCCCGATTGTAGTGCCCTCGTGGCTACGCAGGCGGCACAGCTCCAACATGACGGCCTCCACAAGCCTGCTTGCCTTTGGAGACTGTGCCGCTCCCGCCCCCAGGCCCGGGACGGAGCTGCACAGAGAAAGAGACAAAGAAGCAGAGACAGTGTTAATGAGAGTGTGTGTGTGTGTGTGTGTGTGTGCGTGTGCATGCGTGAGTAATTGTGTGTGAGACTGGCTGCGTGAGACTGCTTACCACTTCACACTGTCCACTCCAGGTGTGTGAGCGCTCCGGTGGCTGGTCTTGAAGTGGCCTTGGACCAGCCTGTCCTGGTGCCAGGGGGGAAAGGTCACACACGCCTTGTCCCGTTCGCTCATCTTCTGCCAGACAGCGATGACCTCCCTGGCTTGGCGTTGGGTGACAAAGGCGTGGTGGCGCAGTTCCACGAGGGCATGGGCCAGGGCCACGACATGGTGGTAGCCGCTGTGACCATCTGGCCCAACTACATCCTGAAAGAAAGCACAACACGCACACAGACGGCTCGTGAATCAACATCAGCAGGCACAAAACTGAACCTCACAGAGCATGTGCAAACAGATGTCTGTGCACTCACGTCCTCCTCCTCCTTTCCCTTCCGTGCCTCCATCCCAGGGCCATCGGCGCCGTCATCCTGGGTCGGAGGCGGGTGGGTGGATGTCGACTGGGACGTCTCGGCCTCTGTGACAATGACGGAGACGCCGGGCACACCGCTGGACTTGAGAGTGGAGTCCTGCAGGAGACGGTCATGGTGGTCTAGAAGATGCATCTCCTCCAGCTCCTCCTCCTCGCCCCCAAAGTCGCCGCCTGTCCACTCCTCGGCCTCGACTGTCCCATCCGGAGCGTCGGGATCACCCAGATCCGGCTGCAGCACAGAGCCTGTCTGGGAGTACAGGTACTCCACCCCAATGAGTTCCCCTGCACACAAACACACACAGATACAGTGTGAAATGACAGACACTGCCAATCACCACCAACAAAAGTGCTCTAAATGAACAATGAAAACTTACCTGTGTACTCCCTGGGCGGAGTGTATGTTTCAACCAGCGTGAGCCCGAGGAACTCCTGTGTAAGCTGGCTGAAACTGTGCTGCAGCTGGGCACTGAAGCAACGCAGCGCCTGGCGTTGTCCTCCCTCGACTGCCGCCCTGCCACGGTTCTCATTCCACCGCACCAGCCCCTCCAGCAGGTACACCGGGAAGTGAACATCACTGGCAGATGTACCTAAACAGAGCAGGGCGACACAGTGAGAGGAGAAAAACACACACATGCAGATGGGTGTAAGAAAAAAAAAAAACACAAATCACATCAGTCGTTGAATCTGACTCACCTGGAATGAAGCGGCTCAGGTGCAGGTGGAATGTTTCGAGGGAAGTGGAACCTCTTGCGCACCAGTAGATGGGGAGCCTTAGCCCGCCTTTGGTGAGCTCCCCCGTCTGGGTGTAGAGATCCACTCCCGCAGGGTCCTGGATGCAGGCAAGGTGCCGGCGCTGCGTGCTCCAGATCTCCTCCATGTGGGCGCGGTTGATCAAAGGGACGCCCACGCTGTCTGTGGGTGCGGCGCTGACAGTGAAGGACGAGCTCCTTGGCGGACAGCTTGACGTGGGCGTCCCTCCCCTCCTCAGACTGCTTGGCCTCTCTCAGGCGGGCGACGTCCTCAGCATCCCACTCGAAAATGGCGAATGAGAGCCGCACCATGAAGAGGCCGAAAAACAAATAAAACTTACTTTCTTGGTTGACGCCATTTTCAAAATGTCACCAAAAATGGAAGTGACCCTGGCCTTTGTCTCGTCCAGCCGTGTTAAGGCTTCGCGGACATAGACGGAGATGAGCCAGGGCACGCTGGGCACCGGGTGCATGGGGAGCGACACCGCCTGCGGTGCCGCACCTGGTGCCCACAGCTTGCTGAGCACGAAAAGGTAGGACATCATCCGCACCATCCACTCCCTGGTGTGCTGCTCCACCAAGTAGGCACAGAGGCGAGACGCACTGTTGCTCAAAGTGCGCTCCTTTAGGAGCCCAATAACCGCTCTGTCACAGGATAGCCTGGGAGGGAAAAATCAGAGGTTAGCAGAAAAACAAAAATAAAAAAAAAAAAAACGTGTTGCGGCAGCGCACTGCTGTGTTAAAAAATCTAAATAAAATTTACTTGTACGTCAAAACAGCTGGGAATTCCTCACAGTGTGCAATATCCAGCTGTTCTAAAATGCCCTGTGACCAGCTGGCCACCTTCCTGTGACAGGAGTTGCATTGCAGGTACTCCGTGCCCATGAAGTACCAGCCATTCCTGTCCAAGACCCTCCGGACGGTCTTGGATGGAGGTGATATGCCCACATCCTGTAGGGCACCCACAGGAAGAAGGGGCGCTGGAAGAAGGGGCTGGCTGTGGTGGGGGGCTGCGTATAGAGGGGTCGGGCATCTGGTGGATACCACCATAGGCGGAGTTCACTGGTGAGGACAACCTGCCTGCTGGCTGTCCTCCTGAACAGTGCCCGGCCCACCCATTCATGCTGCTCCTCGGGCAGCGTCAGCCTCCAGACACGTGGTAGCAGCTGAAACACACAGCAGTGATAAAAGGTTTAGAACACAATGCGAAATAGAAACACACCCACACGCACCCACACGCATGCTTGCACACACACACACACACACACACACACACACACACACACACACAAAATCACATCATACCTGTGCCCCAGAGGCTGACAGCTCCACTGGAGGCCTAACCGGATCCACGGCCGGGGCAAGACGGGAGGTGACCCGTTCCGGTGGCTACTCAGCAACGGTGGTGAGGGAGAGAGAGGCGCTAGGGGGGACTGTGGCAGGTGGGGCACCCCCGTACGAATCTAAAAAAAAAAAAGCTAATTAAAATTTTGCATTACACGTCACGCACATATAGACACACTGGACAGTCTGATATTCATAGTGATGTGCACTTACCCTGAAAACCTTGAGAGTCAACCTCCATGGCAGCAGAGAGCGGGTCCGCATCTGAGGGCTCTGCAGGGCCCGTGGCTGAGACAGCAACATAAAACACACACACACTGATGATGCATACTGAAGTGTTTTTTTATAAGCAGATCAGTAGTCAGTACACTGACATTGCGGTTACCTGGAGGTGGAAGCATTTGTGCTGGCTGGGCTTCAGCAGTGTTCTTCTCTGCATCGCGAGCCAGCACATACTTCTTCAGGTCGTCCATCCTGGATCCTGCTCCCACCGTTGTGTCCCTGACCCACTGCACATAGCTGCAAAGAACAACACACACGCACACATGCACGCATACAACGCGTGTGCACACACACACACACAAACTGTATTTACATTTGACTCTCATGGTCCTTGGATTCATACAGGGACTTGAACGTCCTGTGGCCATGCTGACCAAACCCCACCAGCTTGGCATCCAGGCCCCTAGCGGTCGTTACCCTCACACATCCTACGCCTGGCGATGGCTGTCACCACTGGTGGACACAGCCTGGCATAGGAGGGGAAGGCGTCCTTGTTCTTTATGAGGGGGGTCTGGGTCACGTCCCCGCTCTCTCTCCTCCTCTCGTGGGATGCTACGATGCTGCAAGCGTACCCCACATCATTGCTGAGCAGCCAGTGAAACGTCTGCCCCCGGTACTTGCCGAACTGGAGCTGGCTTTCGGCCAGCACTGCTTGCCGGTTGTTGGGGTCACCTCCTCTCTCCACTACACGGGCCCTCGCCTCTGCCTGCACCCTGTCGGCCCTCTTGATTTGCCGGGCGGCGGTGGCCTCCTGGCAATACTGCTGTACCACCACCGCCGCTGCCGCAGAGGGCCTGAGGGTCAGGTCAGAGGACGAGGGCTCAAACCTGAACTTGGGGACAAAGGCCATATTTCTACAAAATAGAAGAAAGAAGACAAAATATATAAAGTATGTTAGTGGACAACCAGCAAGCATAGCTGTGGTAATCACTGCTTATTGAACTGAACTGCTAACATTCCCTGTGGACATGTGATAATCACCCATTATAATGTGTGAATATGAATGAATGGAATCCATCATTTACATAACTGAAGCATACACTCAACATTTCGAGACAACAGTCTAGCAAAAACATGTCTAAGCCTTATGATGTTCACCACATTGTTTGATCATCATTTAAATAGCTTTACAGTGTTCGCCAAGACATTTTCCATGAGGTGGCAGTGGCTAATTCATTCATTTGCTGCTATAAAAACGAGATATGTTAACGAGAGCCGAGATTTAAACACATTTTAAACATACTCCCAATTAATATGCCAAAATAACAATCAAATAACAACACGTCAGAGGTTAACCATGTTGTCTGATTACAATTTAAATGAGTTTACAGTGTTCGCCAAGGCATTTCCCACGTCATGGCAGTGGCTAATTAATTTATTCCACAGCTATAACAACGTAATTTGCGGTCGAGATTTAAACAGATTTTAAACATACTTACACTTACTATTTCGAAACAACAATCTAGGAACAACATGTCAGAGGTCTTACAATGTTAACCACGTTGTTTGATAATCACGTAGAGGCATTTTAAATTTTGACGGATCAATTTCCACGCAGTGGTAATGACAAGTTCAATCAATGAAGGCCTATGGCTGTAGCATGCTAATTCGCGATTTAAACTGAATGACCATAGCCTTCATATGCCAAGCTGAACTGTTTAAAGTGAATAATGTTTAAGCTTACCTTTACGCTACGCTAAACTGTTTAAAGTGAATAATGTTTAAGCTTACCTTTACGCTACGCTAAACTGTTTAAAGTGAATAATGTTTAAGCTTACGTTTGCGCTAAGCTAAACTATTTAAAGTGAATAATGTTTAAGCTTACCTTTACACTAAGCTAAACTGTTTAAAATGAATAATGTTTAAGCTTACCTTTGCGCTAAGCTTAACTGTTTAAAGTGAATAATTTTTAAGCTTACCTTTGCGCTAAGCTTAACTGTTTAAAGTAAATAATGTTTAAGCTTACCTTTACGCTAAGCTAAACTGTTGAAAGTCAATAATGTTTGAGCTTACCTTTACCTTTTTCCACGAAAAGTTGGTCGCTCGAAGCTGATGCAGGTCAGCGAAGTCCACTGTCACTGTCAAGACTGACGAATCACAGCGCTATTTGTTCGTGGAACCGACCAATGAGACATTAACAGGTTAGACAGCCATTGGCCAGTTCCACGAAAAAGCAACGAATCACAGCACTCCATTTCACCAAGACAGGACTTGTTCCTTGTTTGTGTAACCTAAACGGAACTCAGGATTAGAGCACGTGTGGAAGCACTGGCCGTTCCGTCTTTTCTCCAGAAATCCTAACTTATTATGTGCCTGCCGTTGAGCAAGCACGGCGGCACATACAGTCATGGAAAAAATTATTAGACCACCCTTGTTTTCTTCAATTTCTTGTTAATTTTAATGCCTGGCTCAACTAAAGGTACATTTGTTTGGACAATTATAATGATAACAACAAAAATAGCTCATGAGAGTTTAATTTAAGAACTAAGGATTATTCATTTTCCATGGTTTTCTTGATAATAACCAAAATTACTTAAATTCTTACATCAATAGCTATGGCATTGTACCGCCAAAAACACTACTTTTAAGCATTCCATGTTTTCTTTTCTGTTTGCTTTAAACACGATACACACAAGAGTTAATACTTGATTGCATAACCATTGTTTTTGATGACTGCAGCCATGCGTCTTGGCATGCTCTCCACCAGCTTCTGACATTGTTCTGCTGTCACAGCAGCCCATTCCTGTTGGACAAATTCAAACAAATTTTCTT
>CM056554.1:22581177-22606177 GCA_029721515.1 Synanceia verrucosa
CATATCTTTACTCGGAGCATGTCAAACAGGACCACTCCAATCTGCCACACTGTAGTGGGGCCGGGCTTGTGGCTACCACGCCTCAAAAACTCCGGAGGAACGTGCTTTGGGGTCCCGTAGAAAGTGTCGAAACTAGATTGTTCCTCGTAGAAGCAGCTCAGTCCAAAGTCAATGAGGCGAAGGCGCGGGACATCCAAGCCGGTCTCAATCAAGATGTTTCCTGGCTTAATGTCCCGGTGAAAGATGTTATTGTTATGAAGCTCGATTGCAGCGTCAATCAGCTGTTTCACAATGATCTTAGCCTCGTCCTCTGAAAAGGGACCTTTTTCCATTGATATAGTCCACTAGGTCCATGCAGGGGACTGGTCTCTCCAGAACCAGGATCAGTTCCTGGTCCAAATCGTACCAGTCCAGCAGGGACACTGATGCCGATGCCCCCACCTCTCCTCCTGTTGCGGCTGCGAGCTTCAACATGGCAGCGACCTCCATGGAGATAAGCTTCCCGCTACTGAGCTTGTGTTTGACGAATATAGCTTTCTTTGGGATGTGTTTGATCGCTACTGGTAAATTATCTGTTCTGCGATAACCAGCGAACACAGACCCACATCCTCCTGCGCCGAGCAGATCCAGCTGCTGATATTTGGCCTCAAATTCAGCTCTTAGCTTCGATAAAACCAGTCTGGTTTGTTTCTTGTTTTTCTTCTTCAACCTCCTCCTCTTCCTGTCTGGAACTTCTTCATCACCGTCGGCCTTCCTCTTAAGGCCTCTCTCCTTCACCTCTTCTGCAGACACGTTGCAGCTTTCTATGTCAATGTCCACTGAGCAGGACGCCGACCCCTCTCCATACTTCAGGATGTCTAGCCTTCTCCTCTTCCTCTTCAATAGCCCCTCTTCATCCTCTCTAACCTTCCTCTTGACCTGTCCCAGGCTTTGCTCAGAGGTGGTTGGATGCTCACCTTCAGAGATCCTGGTCCTCTTCCAGGGGCTCCTCCTATCAGGACTGGCTTTTCTTTTGATCCCTCTGGTGGGAGCTTCATTTGGAGTCTCTGACCCTTGATCGGACATGATGCTTTTGTTCTGTCTTTGGGCTGCAGAAGCTAGAGGTTTAGTCTCTTTTGCAGAGTATTTGTCTGTGACAAGTGATGCCTGTGTCTGAAGCTGTCAGTGTTCTGTGAGGGTTTCAGAATCTGGACCTTTGATCTGAGGTGTCAGATCAAAGGTCCAGGTTCCGGAATATGCAAATGAGAGAATGTCATGAGGTGAGTGTGTGTTTACATTTGTGTAGCATAAATAGTGTAGAGCGGATTAGTCAATCATTAATTAATATCAAATTATGTATTTATGAACAATATCTTTAAGTTATTGATCATAAACCAAAATTGCCTTTAATAGTAGAAATTATCAGGGTGCCACCCAGTTTTGCTAAAACTGGGAAAACTTGTGAATTTGACATTAATTAATAGAGTCTCTTAATCTCAGGGTACTACGGAGTTCTTGACCTAGTGTACAGTGATTCAGTTGCTTTATATACACACACACATCAAATAACCAAGTTCTTTACAAATGAGATGTTTATTTGACAGACTATAACCACACTATTACTGTAACAGAAAATAACTAATACTAAATGATTAGTTTGACGAACTAAATGACCAGGTTACTAACAGAAATAATAAAATAGAAAAATAAAAAAATAGAATAAAGGAAGATTGATGGAAGATACATGGCAATGACTCACTGTGACAAAAATGGAACGAATGATTAAACAAAGGCAAAGTTCAAAGGATGAATATCTGATTAATTAATTCAATGTGACCAGTTAAATTCAGTGGTTATCTAGACCAAATTAAGTATTAGGCTGTTACCAAAATTTGGTTTAAGTTTGGTGTACCGTTCATCAGTTGACAGTTTGAGAGGCATCAGAGAAGATTGTGAGTAATTTACTATTCAGAATTGGTTTAGCGTTTTACTGATATCTTACTAAATATTATTAAGTTTGCTGGATTAACCCCTAAATTCAGGCCATTTAATTTAGCGTCTAATCATCAAACTCTTTAATATCTGTAAGATGTATATGCAGTATATCACCGTTCCTGGATGAATGGAAGTGAGGAGTGGCTGGATCTGCTGGATCTCTGCAGGCGACTTCGGCTTGAACTTCACCAGTGGCTCTTTCTGGCATCGGTGGACATCTCTGGACAGCTCTGGACATCTCTGGGGAGTTTTGGAAACCTTTGGTCATCTCTGGACAGCTCTGGACAGCTCTGGACATCTTTGGTCGTCTCTGAACATCTCTGGTTGACATGGCTCCATCTCAGTCTCTCTCTGTCTGCCTCTCCTCTTCACAGCATAGTCTCTGTGCCCTTGCTTCAATTCTTCCCCCCCCTCTTTGTTGGTGGGGAGGTCGGCTGGATTCACACCAACGTGTCGACTGACAGTCTTTTTCTTCTTTTAAGTTTCTTCATGATGGCTGGAGTCATTTTCTGCAGCCTGTGTCTGAGCAGAGGAGCTGGCTCACATTTTCAGGGCAAAGGAGTAGACAGAGGAGACAAGATGGTCTTGAGGCAGGATGCAGAGTTGGAAGGTTCTGGATAGGCTGTTCTTCATGCCATGAGGTGCTGGGTCCTGAGGAGGCCATTCAGTGACAGCATTCAGAGTCTTTCAGTCATATCTGGAGCAGGTTGAAGATTCTGGAGAGGTTGCTCTTCATGCCATGAGGCGCTGGGCCTGCGGTGGAGCAGCATGTCTCTGTCTCTGGGTCATCATTGTTTCCCTCCCCCTCCCAACATGTGGGAGAGGGAGAACAGAGATGCAGTGCAGAGGATGAAGACCAGAACTTGACTGGCTGAAGGGCTGAAGAAGAGAAGAGCGCTCAGACCAGCTGAGGCTTTTTATGATCTTTGTTGAAGGTCCAGTGGGGTGTGACCACTGGTCCCTCCCCATCTACCAAGTTAACTGAGATGATATTCTTTTAACTTATTTAATCTTAACACTGCTGTGTTTTACTTTATTAAAGTTTCTCTCTGTGAAAGCTCCCTCTCTCAGCTGTAAATCAACACCAAACACCCTACAGTAGGAAACCACAGAACAAAATTTGACCAATTGAATCGAAATTAATCAACAAATTAAACACACAGATGAACCATAATATCAGAGCATGTAGGAAGGTGTACTACAACAGGCAGGTCTATGCATGATTGTGTCTGTAGAGTTAATCCACAACCAATCCCACATGTCACATTTAGTCCTTATCAGAAGGAGGAAAAGGAAGAGGATCTATGTGGAGACTGATGTTTGACATTATAACAGTGATACTTATATGACAGTAGTTGAGGAATGAAAGCACAGTTAACCATTAAAATCTTCATGTAATGTTCTGTTCCAGGCAAGGAGAAAGGAAGAGTCCACATTAAGCTTTGGATGTGTCTGGCAGGATTAATGCAGGAATGTGGGGCAATAACCCCCCCTCCTGGTGTATGTCCTGGAGTTCCTTGGGTCAGAGAAGAGGAACTGGTCTTATCTGTTTACTCTGCCAGTCATAAAACTTAAGCCTTAAGCACTTAGGTGCCACATAGTGTCAGATGGATTTCCTGGGGAGATACTGAGAAATGAAAAGAGTTAAGTTCATTATTTTATGCTCATTGACATGCTACATTTGTGCAACATAGCATATCTCGAGGTAAATGCATCTTTACAACTAGAAAAGCACTCAGAGTGTAAAAAAGTGTAACAATTATTCCCTTTCTTTGGTATTTGTGTGTTCAGATAAGATAAGACAAGATTAGGTAATATTTCATTCGTTGCACGAATGGCGACGTTTACATTGTTACAATAGCAAGTGGATAGCACAGCAACATAATAAGATAAATATACTAGAAAAGCCTTCAGAGAGTGCAGACCTCTGCCAAGGCAGCATGCTGAGAAAGCGTATACTCCTGCAAGCCCACAATGCCTGAGAGTGGATGTGTTGATTTTGATGCACCTTGGAACCCACATTTAACATTGTATTCACATTAATATCATGTCCTTTTTTCTGTTTCATATTTTGTCACATTTGAATTTGAATTTTAAAAAAGACCAAAGTACCAGTAAAACTTGAGACCATTTGCATTGCTCTAGCTCCCTCGAGGTTATGGTTAAAAACGCATATTTGACCTTGGTGACCTTGACCTTTTATTGATCTTGACCAAACTGAATCGGTGACTTCTGGATTCCTGTATTAGTTTATATACCAAACTAGATGACGATTGGCTGAAAACCCTGGAGCGTTGAGAAATATGCGAAATCTCCCATGCGTTACTGTGGCATGACCTTACATTTGAGCTTCATCACCTTGAATCGAATCCGATCACCACCAAAAATTAATCAGTTTTAAGTTAGGCCACTTCTGACCAATCCTGAAAATTTTGTCAAAATCCATCCATCACTTTTTGAGTTATTTTGCAAACCGACAAACCAACAAACATACAAACAAATAAATAAACCGTGGCGGAGGTAATAATAAAGGGGTTAGGACGTCTCATCTATGCAGGGTTTATCAGCATGTATTGTAAGAACCTTCCTTTTTTAATTTTAATGCAATTTTATTTCATTAATTGAAGTTCACTTAATATCACATTTTATACATTTAAGTTTATTTTGCAGTTTAAATATCACATTATATACTGTAATGACTAATTTCACATTAGTCTATATCAGCAGATCCTGACCCAGTCCAAGCACTCTCAGAAGACAAGGAAAACTCCCCTAAATCTTAAGACTGGGATGGAAGAAACCTTGGGAGAGGCAATTCAAAGAGAGATCTCCTCTCTTCGGGCGACTGGGGTTGCTACAGGGTCTGCCACAGGACACCGTCATTGGACACCTTCACCCGGATCCCGTCAAAGGGATCCCATCACCGGATCCCATCACCGGATCCCGTCACAGGATACCGTGTGTGTGTTTGCGTTCATCTGAGCCATGGGTGAAGTTTGAGCTGATCCAGCGTCGGGCGTCGCTTGGGTTTTTTAGCCAAACACTTACGTAAGAAATCCTGGCAATTTTCAGACAAGTCTTTGTTGATTTTCACAAGCTTTCTGAGGAAAAGGTTGGTGTCAAACCATATCTTTACTCGGAGCATGTCAAACAGGACCACTCCAATCTGCCACACTGTAGTGGGGCCGGGCTTGTGGCTACCACGCCTCAAAAACTCCGGAGGAACGTGCTTTGGGGTCCCGTAGAAAGTGTCGAAACTAGATTGTTCCTCGTAGAAGCAGCTCAGTCCAAAGTCAATGAGGCGAAGGCGCGGGACATCCAAGCCGGTCTCAATCAAGATGTTTCCTGGCTTAATGTCCCGGTGAAAGATGTTATTGTTATGAAGCTCGATTGCAGCGTCAATCAGCTGTTTCACAATGATCTTAGCCTCGTCCTCTGAAAAGGGACCTTTTTTTCCATTGATATAGTCCACTAGGTCCATGCAGGGGACTGGTCTCTCCAGAACCAGGATCAGTTCCTGGTCCAAATCGTACCAGTCCAGCAGGGACACTGATGCCGATGCCCCCACCTCTCCTCCTGTTGCGGCTGCGAGCTTCAACATGGCAGCGACCTCCATGGAGATAAGCTTCCCGCTACTGAGCTTGTGTTTGACGAATATAGCTTTCTTTGGGATGTGTTTGATCGCTACTGGTAAATTATCTGTTCTGCGATAACCAGCGAACACAGACCCACATCCTCCTGCGCCGAGCAGATCCAGCTGCTGATATTTGGCCTCAAATTCAGCTCTTAGCTTCGATAAAACCAGTCTGGTTTGTTTCTTGTTTTTCTTCTTCAACCTCCTCCTCTTCCTGTCTGGAACTTCTTCATCACCGTCGGCCTTCCTCTTAAGGCCTCTCTCCTTCACCTCTTCTGCAGACACGTTGCAGCTTTCTATGTCAATGTCCACTGAGCAGGACGCCGACCCCTCTCCATACTTCAGGATGTCTAGCCTTCTCCTCTTCCTCTTCAATAGCCCCTCTTCATCCTCTCTAACCTTCCTCTTGACCTGTCCCAGGCTTTGCTCAGAGGTGGTTGGATGCTCACCTTCAGAGATCCTGGTCCTCTTCCGGGGCTCCTCCTATCAGGACTGGCTTTTCTTTTGATCCCTCTGGTGGGACCTTCATTTGGAGTCTCTGACCCTTGATCGGACATGATGCTTTTGTTCTCTGTCTTTGGGCTGCAGAAGCTAGAGGTTTAGTCTCTTTTGCAGAGTATTTGTCTGTGACAAGTGATGCCTGTGTCTGAAGCTGTCAGTGTTCTGTGAGGGTTTCAGAATCTGGACCTTTGATCTGAGGTGTCAGATCAAAGGTCCAGGTTCCGGAATATGCAAATGAGAGAATGTCATGAGGTGAGTGTGTGTTTACATTTGTGTAGCATAAATAGTGTAGAGCGGATTAGTCAATCATTAATTAATATCAAATTATGTATTTATGAACAATATCTTTAAGTTATTGATCATAAACCAAAATTGCCTTTAATAGTAGAAATTATCAGGGTGCCACCCAGTTTTGCTAAAACTGGGAAAACTTGTGAATTTGACATTAATTAATAGAGTCTCTTAATCTCAGGGTACTACGGAGTTCTTGACCTAGTGTACAGTGATTCAGTTGCTTTATATACACACACACATCAAATAACCAAGTTCTTTACAAATGAGATGTTTATTTGACAGACTATAACCACACTATTACTGTAACAGAAAATAACTAATACTAAATGATTAGTTTGACGAACTAAATGACCAGGTTACTAACAGAAATAATAAAATAGAAAAATAAAAAAATAGAATAAAGGAAGATTGATGGAAGATACATGGCAATGACTCACTGTGACAAAAATGGAACGAATGATTAAACAAAGGCAAAGTTCAAAGGATGAATATCTGATTAATTAATTCAATGTGACCAGTTAAATTCAGTGGTTATCTAGACCAAATTAAGTATTAGGCTGTTACCAAAATTTGGTTTAAGTTTGGTGTACCGTTCATCAGTTGACAGTTTGAGAGGCATCAGAGAAGATTGTGAGTAATTTACTATTCAGAATTGGTTTAGCGTTTTACTGATATCTTACTAAATATTATTAAGTTTGCTGGATTAACCCTAAATTCAGGCCATTTAATTTAGCGTCTAATCATCAAACTCTTTAATATCTGTAAGATGTATATGCAGTATATCACCGTTCCTGGATGAATGGAAGTGAGGAGTGGCTGGATCTGCTGGATCTCTGCAGGCGACTTCGGCTTGAACTTCACCAGTGGCTCTTTCTGGCATCGGTGGACATCTCTGGACAGCTCTGGACATCTCTGGGGAGTTTTGGAAACCTTTGGTCATCTCTGGACAGCTCTGGACAGCTCTGGACATCTTTGGTCGTCTCTGAACATCTCTGGTTGACATGGCTCCATCTCAGTCTCTCTCTGTCTGCCTCTCCTCTTCACAGCATAGTCTCTGTGCCCTTGCTTCAATTCTTCCCCCCCCTCTTTGTTGGTGGGGGAGGTCGGCTGGATTCACACCAACGTGTCGACTGACAGTCTTTTCTTCTTTTAAGTTTCTTCATGATGGCTGCAGTCATTTTCTGCAGCCTGTGTCTGAGCAGGGGAGCTGGCTCACATTTTCAGGGCAAAGGAGTAGACAGAGGAGACAAGATGGTCTTGAGGCAGGATGCAGAGTTGGAAGGTTCTGGATAGGCTGTTCTTCATGCCATGAGGTGCTGGGTCCTGAGGAGGCCATTCAGTGACAGCATTCAGAGTCTTTCAGTCATATCTGGAGCAGGTTGAAGATTCTGGAGAGGTTGCTCTTCATGCCATGAGGCGCTGGGCCTGCGGTGGAGCAGCATGTCTCTGTCTCTGGGTCATCATTGTTTCCCTCCCCCTCCCAACATGTGGGAGAGGGAGAACAGAGATGCAGTGCAGAGGATGAAGACCAGAACTTGACTGGCTGAAGGGCTGAAGAAGAGAAGAGCGCTCAGACCAGCTGAGGCTTTTTATGATCTTTGTTGAAGGTCCAGTGGGGTGTGACCACTGGTCCCTCCCCATCTACCAAGTTAACTGAGATGATATTCTTTTAACTTATTTAATCTTAACACTGCTGTGTTTTACTTTATTAAAGTTTCTCTCTGTGAAAGCTCCCTCTCTCAGCTGTAAATCAACACCAAACACCCTACAGTAGGAAACCACAGAACAAAATTTGACCAATTGAATCGAAATTAATCAACAAATTAAACACACAGATGAACCATGATATCAGAGCATGTAGGAAGGTGTACTACAACAGGCAGGTCTATGCATGATTGTGTCTGTAGAGTTAATCCACAACCAATCCCACATGTCACATTTAGTCCTTATCAGAAGGAGGAAAAGGAAGAGGATCTATGTGGAGACTGATGTTTGACATTATAACAGTGATACTTATATGACAGTAGTTGAGGAATGAAAGCACAGTTAACCATTAAAATCTTCATGTAATGTTCTGTTCCAGGCAAGGAGAAAGGAAGAGTCCACATTAAGCTTTGGATGTGTCTGGCAGGATTAATGCAGGAATGTGGGGCAATAACCCCCCCTCCTGGTGTATGTCCTGGAGTTCCTTGGGTCAGAGAAGAGGAACTGGTCTTATCTGTTTACTCTGCCAGTCATAAAACTTAAGCCTTAAGCACTTAGGTGCCACATAGTGTCAGATGGATTTCCTGGGGAGATACTGAGAAATGAAAAGAGTTAAGTTCATTATTTTATGCTCATTGACATGCTACATTTGAATCAATGGAGGTCTTCCACTCCATTATGGAAAGTGATGCTTCATACACTGCTTTCTCAGTCATCTGATTGACTTACCTCAAATCAAATCAAATCAAACTTTATTTAAATGGAACTTTTCATACTTTGTGCAGTTCAAAGTGCCTAACAAAGGCTAAAAACAATGATGGAAAAATAAAAGCAAAATAAAATAAAACCCACCCCACCCTGAATAAGTGTATACATACACACACACACACACACACACACACAGCTGTGTATTTGTGTATTGTGGGGACTTTACATTGACTTGCATTCATTTCCTAGACACTTCCCTTGACCCTAACCATATTCACTACCCATGTAATCCTAATCCTAACCCTAACCAAAGTCTAACCTTACAGTAACATTAAATGTTCTCCAAGTCTTCAGCCTGAAATCTAACAGTTTACATTATGGGGACCTGCACTTTGTCCCCATAAGTATGGTGAGTTCCCACATTGTCAGCGTGAGTCCCCACAATGTGAGTGTGTTATCAGGCTTATGTCCCCATATGTTACGGCAAAACACGCCCACGCGCACACACACACACACACACATGCACACTGTCCCAATTCCTTCCGCAAAGTGTGGGAAAAAAAACTTTGAGCTGCCATACTATAAATCCCAAACTGTAGATGATGATGCTTATTTATACACAGTACAATGTCCCATCCCAGCCCACAGGGAGACACAAAGCAGCACCAGCCTCATCCACATCCTGACATGTTCCTTTTCTCCATGTTTGCATGCTGTCTTTCACTAAAACCCCTTGAGGACTACAGTTAAAGGAGTATTCCACCCCTATGTGAAATTTAGTCATCCCTCGCAGTCCCGAGAGGTAGGCTAAATAAGTGTTCAAGCAAAAGTGTTTTTTTAGCCGAACAGTACATGAACAGTAATTTATTTGCTTCCGTCTACGGCCAAACTGTTATGTTAAGCATAACACCAAGCTGTGCCTAGTCTGCCGAAAACTAAAGAAGAAGAAAAAGAAGAATAAATAGAGTGACGTGCATAAACGCGCGATAAACAACCAGAGGAAATACACAAACACAATGTTTCACAGAATTCCAAAAGTAGTAGAACGAAAAAATCTTTGGCTTGTAGTGCTCGACATTCCTTCAACAACACCGGTGGAGAAAATAAATCAATATCGTCAGTCCCACCACACACACACGCACGCACACACCAAATTCCATGACCAGTGAATGTGCATTTATTTGCAGATGGAGAAGTTGCGCGACTGTGCTATCAGCCTTTCACTGAATAGCATTTATGATGACATATATAGGCCTGTCACACAAACTCCATTCAACTTGCAAAAGGCAGCAAATTTACCTGACTACATCTTCATAATTCATCATCATGTCATAAAATGTACCGTTTGTCCGTCAGATCAATTTATTCGGAGCCTGGAAAATGTCAAAAATCAGAGCTTAACATGGGTGTCTATTGCGTGCACTAGAGTGACACCACTACACACCTAGAGTGGAGAGCAGAATCGTCAGGTTTTTTTTTTTTTAAATCGCGGTTGTGAGGGCTACGTTCACTCCACTAACATAATTTTTTCAGCAAAACGTTGAAAATTTCATCCCGGTTGTAGCAATGTGTGTCTTATGTCTGTAAGATTTGTACTTTTTGCTCCACGGCCTTAATTAATACCCCCCCTCCCAACATTCTCTCCATAGGATCCAATGTTAATTTTCAGAGAAAATATCCTGAAAAAGCAGGAAACCTCTTTATTTAACCTACCTCTGTCCGCCTTCTGAGTGGGCTAGATAGGCGGTGGGCCAAGGGGAGATTTTGTGTATTTAAACGATCCCCACCGAGGGAGGACCTAATTTTTTGTGGACAACATCTTCATTTTTCAACAAATAAAACAAAAATTGTTGGCACTCTTACCTCTTGCACATTTTTTGTGTATCGGTAACGGCGTCTGGGTTACCGGTTCCGGCTAACTGCGTGGGCAGCTATGCTCGGGGTCCGACATGCATGACGTAGTTGTAGTAATTGTCCAATGACACGTCTCGAAATTTGCCGGTTACCATGGATACATTGTTAAACTGCTGCTGCGGCTGTAAGCTAACGCTATAGGAGTACAGTACATAAACAAGTTAAAGATCGCAGTACACGCTTACACACATTGCTAATAGAACAACAAATTTAAATATCAATCACTTTAAGAGGAGATGAGATTAATCAAGTTAACTGACAGTTTGTCATCAAGCTTGATAAAAGAAGGAAAATGTATAATTTAGATGTAGATCTGCCATCCCTTCTTTTGAAAACTTAAGTCTTCTGAAACAATGTCATTGTGAACTTTGCACATAAAACTGACTGATTTCCAACATCTGAGATCCAGTGAGATGTTATTTTTTTCACCTCTGACAAAATTAGCATAATGTCGTAAAAATTAGCCACACACATACTACACTCCTCCTCTTGAAACTACGTTTGCTAGCAAACCACAGAGATGGAGTGCTGTATGCATCTTTTGGATAAAGATGGTCCTGTAACCCCCTTCACAGACACAAGATTAGATTTAACCTTAAAACCAAGGTTTATTGTCATTCTAAATAGTCGTTATGTGGATGGCTTCAGCTTGCCAAGAGACTGAACATGGAAGTTAGCTTTGACTACATATATGTTCATTAACTGTCCTTATATATTTTATAATTGTGTTAACTTATAATCATTTGTCTCTGCATTAAGATAAAAAAAGATTAATGGAGCTTTAAAATGCTACTAAGATTATTTTAATATAATGTATTGTACTTGAGGATGGCACAGTGGTGTAGTGTTTAGCACTTATAAATAAGTTAACTGTAAATCTCAAATTTCAGGAACCTGCTGCAATTCCAGCAAACAGTGGCTATCACAGAGACTTGATAAAGCCACTTTACGAACGTGACAAACATAAAACAAGCCCAGAGAAGATGTGAAAAGGCACCTTTATTTCACAAAGAGGCTGAAAAACAGGGTAGGTGTCAAATCAGAACACTCATGTCAATGTGAATCTTAAACTTCAGCTGTAAGTCTAAGACAAATAATAGAAATTATAATTTTTTGTTTTGATTTCGCCCATAGTCAAGGCAATACAATGACCAAATAATGAAATACAAACAAGAAAACAACAAAAACATTATACACCTCCTGAAAAAAGACAAAACATGGATCGGAATGCAAGCTATTATACAAGGCACATGCAGACGTTTTTGTCCCCAACTGCAATCTTTAGAAGTGTACCTGAGAGTTAAAATAACAATAAATATGGTGCCACTAACCTGACATGTTCAAACTGTTATAATGTAATGAAGAAAAGCCTAAATGTGTTGTCTGCTTCTTGTTTTTTAGAGCCAGGGGTAGAAAGAGAAACAGACTATGGTGAGGGAACTGCAGCAAAGACACAGGCTCTGAGATCACACACTGGTGACCTCCACACATCCAAGCGGGCACCACACCTTCTGCCAGTACAATGCATAATTTGCAAACATGAAAAATACAAAAATGAATCATACACCTGGAAAAGAATTAAAGACAAACTGATTCAGTGTGAAACAATCATAGCTGGTAAACTGCTTCTGGCAGCTGAAGAGAGAAGAGATGAGTCTTCTTCTGCACATTCGGGACAGAGACTTAGTGGCCAGTGAAGCAAGATACCACTTCACCTGTTTACTCGGTACCTTCTAAAAAGACAAATGAGACAACAGAGAGCAACTTGTATGAAAATGGGTACAAGTATTTCTGCGAGAATGTGATTGAGGAGAGGCTTTTAAAAAGACGACAAGTGTTACGACTGTAGGTTGAACATGCTTTTTAAAAACATTGTAAGAGAAGGGAAGAAGTGGACTGGATGACACTTCCCCCAGCTCCAGAGGCAATACTGGAACTGGTGCACTGCTCTTATAAAAAAAAAAAAAAAAAAAACTGTTAAGGGGAGATGCACCTGCAAACTGCATGAGCTGCCATGCACAAACCTGTGTCAATGCACAAACTGTGGCAACAGGTCATTTGAAGATGACTCGGGGTTCCAGGGCCAGCATGAGATGCTAACCCTTCTTATCAACCAGTACTGTGTTTATGTGTTCATGTTATTTGTTCCTGTCAATGTGTTCCTTAGCAGATGTTTGATGGTGATTAGAATTAGCAGATGTTTATTAGAATTACATGAACTCACCAACAGTGTATGGTTTGACCACCATTTCTCATTGTCCGTCATGGGAGTATTACCTAGTGGGAATATAGTTAGTCTGTTAGTGCTTATTGAATTAAAATTTCACACAATTGATGTGCCACTAAGCTGATTAAAATACAACTTACACTTAGACAACAAGGTTCATGTTGTATCAAATATTAGCCTAACTACTAAAATATATATATCTATAATATATTCAAGCTCTTAATGACTGACGCTGGCCAGCTGCTAAATTACCACATGCTTGACTTCCAACACTTTGGGTCATTCACATCATGTTAAAAGAATAATGTAATATTGATTCAATCAGAATAGTTAGCAATAGCAAAATATAGATTCAGGTCTCTTGATCTTAATTGACTGATTAAGTGAGCCCAAGTTGTTAACACTAGGTAGGATTTTAGCTAGGCTAACGGTTAGCGTTACCTTTACAATTATAAATGTTGCCTCGCCAAAGGTTACACATCAAATAAATACCACAGCTGGCATTAATACTTACCTACACAAGTAGACACTGCTTATTTAGCTCAAAATATTTAATGTAGTTTTTCCATGGCTGTATCTCTGTCTCCACTTCGCATCCACGAGTTGGATCTTGAGAGCAGCAGCTGTTCTTCGCATATCTATGCCTGATTGGCTGAACAACGTCACGTGATTTATACGGTTGCGGGCCATTGGTTTAGCTGATATAGTAAGCTGCGGCGTTTGCCTGCAAATTTAACGAACTTTAAACTATGATCATGGAAAAATGTGCAAGAATCACGAGTGCCAACAAAGAAAATCTGATTAAGAAAAAAATAAACTTTAAAATGTAAAAGATCCAGGTCCTCCCTCACTAGGGATCATTATTTTCAAAACTAAAGCGAATACAGCGGCCTCGGCCCACCGCCTAAGAGACATAAAATTTGCAGCGCTGCGATTCTCGCGAGCTCCTGCCGCCTCTCGTCCACACCCCAAAGCCATACTCCTTACGGTTCTTGATTTATTCAGAGGAGTTTGATATGGTCCGACTCAACTTGAAATCATTGTCAGTCAGTGAGAGCCAGTGTGGGAGACAGACCAGGGGCGCGCCTAGACTTTTTCATAGGGGTGCCCCATGGGGTGTCTAAGCCATGCAGGGGTGGCCAGCAGAATTAGGTGATATGCATGAATCCTCCATCACCACAGCATCATTCACGTGCAAAAATCTAAGCTCTACTCCTTATAGTTTTTTTTTTTATACGAGAGGTGATTAGACAGGTCAGGTTATAATCAGTGGCATAGTGTGACAGAGGTCTGTGTGTGTGGCAGGTGAACTGCAGGGACCCTGTCTGTGATATGATGCATTGGTCAATGCTGATGATACAGTGAGTGGGTGACATCATTGATCTCTCACACACAAAGACACACACACGCACATACACACACACACACACACACACACACACACACACACACAGAGGATTAACTGCTCTGACTCAGACGCGTTTTTCAAAATAAAAGCCCCAAACTCCGGAGGAGTAAATGTTTTCTCACAGGAAGCTGTGGCTATGACTATCCTTTCAAAATAAAAGCCCTAAACTCTGATTTTTTGCATGCATCTCCATCAACATAGCATCATTCACATCCAAAAATCTAAGCTCTACTCCTTATAGTTTTTTTTTTATACGAGAGGTGATTCGACAGGTCAGTTTATAATCAGTGGCAGAGTGTGACTGGATGTTGTTCCGTGTGTCAGGTGGGGGGATCCACATAGACACATATATAGAGATCAGAGCAGTGGATTAAACAGAGTGGCGACAACTTCAGATCTCGCCGCCAGAGCGGTCACTTGGTTCATGTACCCCTCAATAGTTCCAAGCGCCTGCACTGTCCACGCTCTTCAACGGGACAGACTGCAGTGAGTGCGCATTTAAGAGGTAAATATTAAAATTAACCGTAATAAGTCAACATTTGCAACTCTTATTAGATTACTGTGTACACGTCAAAGTCACTTGCATATATTGTGTGCCTGTATGACAAATAATAGTGAAATATGACAAGGTTGTCTGGTTGTGTTTTTGGAGGGAAAACTTTGCTTGCTTCACTAACTGGATAATAAGGAACTATATCGTAACCTGATGCAAAGTGATCTCTTAGTTAGCAACATAAGGCTATTCTTGAACACTTTCTGAGATTGGACAACGATGATAAATTATGGTTTTCATTTCGAGATTTTATGTGGGCAATTTAAATGAATGTCACAACCGTGTGTGTGTGTGTGTGTGTGTGTGTGTGTGTGTGAAAACAAGAAAAAAAAATCAAAAAATTATGAGAAGGCTCAAAATAAACTGATATTGTAAAACCAGACGTGTTTGTCATCAATAACGTGTATGCATGTATAATGTATGATTTAATGTCAATAGAGTGAGAGTTGACTGTTACCACCAATGCTATTGACCAATCACAGATACATACAAAACATTACATATAAACACATTTAATAAAATCATATGTCAAATGCAGGCAGCTATTGTCATAAAAATATAAAAAAAAAATAAAATAAAAAATAAAAAAATCGATCCCAATTCCTGCCTAAAGAAACGTAATTACATTTGGAACATACATTTTTACATATAAAGGGGTCCCCTCGATATCAATAACACACGTATTGCCATTAAACTGGTTGATATTTTATCATTTTACCTCGGTGAGTGCTTGCCTTGTGGCCATAGAAGTGAACGGCGTCCGACGTGACAGACGGCCATGTTGGAACTATTGAGAGTTCCATAACCTGGAAGTGGGGTCCACCGGGCTGTACAGCGTATGCCTATGGGATTGTCGCCACTCTGTTTAATCCACTGCTCTGATAGAGATTAGATGATGATATGATACAGGCTTCTGATTGCCCATTAGCAAAGATACAGAGAGTGAATGACATCATTGAACACACAGACACAGACAGGAAGCACTGGCTCAGGCTGTTTCTTTCAAAATAAAAGTCTGGTGTTTCAAAGTAAAAGCCCCAAACTCTTGAGGAGTAACTATTTCCTCACAGGAAGCTGTGGCCATGACTGTCCTTTCAAAATAAAAGCCCCGAACTCTGGTTTAATCTTCACAGGAAACAAGGTGTGTTTGTTTGCAACATGAATCCGGGACAGGCACGCACAAAGTGCTTGCTTCAGTGCAGGAGAGGGTCAGCATGCATAAGGCAGGGCCACGTAGGCCCGTCGTCGCGTGGGTCCGGCGTCATGTCTGCAGGCACATATTAAAATTTCTTCAGGAATTTTTTTTCTAGTTATGATTATTTTACTCATCCTTAACCCTAAAACCACTTTTTATTCACTAAAAACTATAAGAAAATCTTAAAAATAAGATCAGACACTGTTTTAAATTCTTTATTCAGTAAAAACTACTTTACAATCTGATCAGACTCTAGTGTAAACTAATTACTCAGTAAAAACTACACCTGATCAGACTCTATTTAAAAGTCTTTATTCAGTAGTAACAAATTACACTCAAACCTGATTAGAATATGTTTTACATTCTCTATTCACTAAAAACTACAATAAAACTTCATCAAATTCTTTTAAACTCTTACTTAATTCACTAAAAATAGCAATGAAACCGATCACGGAGGACCTGATTTACTTAATTAAACCTCATCTGTGATTGTTTTTTATCCTGAATTAAAGGTCATTTCCTTGTGGTTCAGGAAAGTCCTCAGATTTGAACTCTAAATGAGGTTTTGCTCCTAAAGCAGCAGAATTCCTATAGTTTACTGGAGTTCTGCTGGTCTCAGTCACTCCAACAGCGGTAGCAGAACTACTGAAACATGTTACTAAAGAGAAGAGTGTGAGTCTTTAGTCCAGTGGAGATAATAAAAATAGTAATAATAAGAAGATAGTAACAATGATATCTGTTTATATTAAGTGAAACACTATAATAATACCAGTTCATATGCTGTGAAACACGGAAATAATAACTGTTTATGTGCACTGAAACACTGTAATAATAACAGTTCATGTGCAGTGAAACACTAATAATAACAGTTTATGTGCAGTGAAACACTAATAATAACAATTCACGTGCAGTGAAAACACTGTAATAATAACAGTTTATGTGCAGTGAAACATTAATAATAACAGTTCATGTGCAGTGAAACACTGTAATAATAACAGTT
The DNA here is from genome assembly GCA_029721515.1 of Synanceia verrucosa. NCBI lineage: Eukaryota > Metazoa > Chordata > Actinopteri > Perciformes > Synanceiidae > Synanceia > Synanceia verrucosa. The sequence goes on from CM056554.1 coordinate 22,598,290, forward strand.
CATGTGCAGTGAAACACTGTAGTAATAACTGTTTATGTGTCACTCCTGCTCTTGCAGCCACTGCTGAGCCATTCTCCCTCCAGGACCTTCTTCCAAGGTGCAGAAGAAGCAGCCCTGGAAGGAGGCATAGCCAACATCCACTGTCTTGGCCCCGCCACAGATGTCGCAGATCGAGAGGGAATCGGCCGGGTCTTTCTTCTCCAGAGGGGAGGAGAGGGAGAGGAGGAGGAGGACTTGGAGGTGGAAGAAGTAGAGCCCCTCTGCCATTCCTCGCCAGAGCCTTCAGAGTCTGTGGAGATGTCGAAAAACAACAAAAACAGTGCATTAGAAAACTGAATTAAAGTAATGTAACTAATAGAAATGGAGTAATTGCACACAGCACAGCAAAAACACAATTTGATACATACCCTCTGACAGAGGTTCAGTGTGCTTAGTTTTCTCTGTGGCTTTCCTTCCCTCCATGCCGAATCATCTGACTAAAGCAGTTAAATGCGTCCTTTTTAAAGACCTTCTATAGAGGAGGGTGCTGACTGTGGGTCACGTGACATCTCTGCCTACCTGGGAACTTCATAGGTGTGTGCAACAGACAGCCAAGCACCTGAGAGGCATTGCTCGATGAAGGCAGACGCACCGGCCCCGTGTCTGAGATGTGTCTTAGAAGGCCAGGTTTGTCCCCATATTCACAGCTACAAGATTTGGGGACAAATCTGTCCTTCTCACACATCTCAGACATGGTACGTCTGCCTCCATCGCTGCGTGGAAATTTCCTTTTGTGTGTGAACTGCAAACATTTTTTTTCATGTTTTTTTTCTGAAATGTGGAAAAGTTTGAAATGTCTTAAAAAGTCATTCACTGTGTGCTTGTTTCTAAATTAGAAACTAAATAGACATTTTTCCCAAAACAAAAGAAATTTACTGAATCAATTAAATAGACATAAGTTTTTAACGATAGAAAAAGGAAATATATAAACAGATACAACATATATAAACATAAATAAAAAAGTGAACAATTAAAACAGTAATTACACACAGCAGACATAAAGAACAGTAATCATACACGCACATACATACACACACACACAGAGCAGACATGCAGACTTTTTTTAATGTCCACTCTCACTGTGCCCCCTCTCGCTGCTTCACCTCAGCCAGCCACTGCTCCACAGTTCTTATGTCGGCCCGGGAGCAGAAGGTCTCCCTCTTATAGCGACTGTGGCCAAATTGTTTCGTCTTTGGTTGGCCACAGAGCCGGCAGGTGAAGTGGGAGACCTTCCGCGGTGGCCGTAATGAAAGTCCTTCCTCCCGGGCACGACGTTCCCTCTCCTGTTGGATCTTCCGCCTCCAGGCGGTCGTCTTTGGAACGGCTCCAGCAGCAGAGGCGGCAGTGGTAGCGGTGGCAGCGGTGGGGACATCAGTGCTGGTGGTTGGGGTGGCAGACAAGGTGGTGGTGGTGGTGGTGACTGTGGATGAGGAGCAGGAGGAAGCAATGGCACAGCTGGTGGTGGCGACAATGGGGTCGTACAGTTCTGATGGTGGCAGCCAGACCAGAGGCATCCGTGGGCAGACGGTGCTGGAGAGGCTGGTCTGGCTGCTCTGGACGGTCCAGCAGAGTCTTAGGGGCAGGCAGGGGCTCTGCTGCCGTCTGGGGGGTGCTGGGCCCGGGACCGCCATGGCGATGGTGTCCCTCATCATCGCCTTGCTCCTCTGGGTGTGCCTGGAAGAATAATAATAAAGAACAAGAACAAAGTGCTTATGAATGGATATTAACTCACGTACCGCATTTGTGGATGTTAAGTGTCATGTCTCACCACTGCGAAAGGGTCCGCTTACTGACGTCAAACAGCTGGATGTGGGTGCACGCCATGAGGGTTGGACAATTCAGAACATTGTCCTGGATCTGCTTGCAGTTCCTCATGACGGCACCCCAGCGATGGATCCAGGCCCCCCCGATTTTAGTACCCTCGTGGCTGCGCAGGCGGCACAGCTCCAACATGACGGCCTCCACAAGCCTGCTTGCCTTTGGAGACTGTGCCGCTCCCGCCCCCAGGCCCAGGACGGAGCTGCACAGAGAAAGAGACAAAGAGGCAGAGACAGTGTTAGAGAGAGAGAGTGTGTGTGTGTGCATGCATGAGTAATTGTGTGTGTGACTGGCTGCGTGAGACTGCTTACCGCTTCACACTGTCCACTCCAGGCATGTGAGCGCTCCGGTGGCTGGTCTTGAAGTGGCCTTGGACCAGCCTGTCCTGGTGACGGGGGGGAAAGGTCACAGACACCTTGTCCCATTCACTCATCTTCTGCCAGAGAGTGATGACCTCCCTGGCTTGGCATTGGGTGACAAAGGCGTGGTGGCGCAGTTCCATGAGGGCATGGGCCAGGGCCACGACATGGTGGCCCTGGGATGGGTGGATCCCAACTGGGACATCTCGGCCTCTGTGACAATGACCGAGACGGAGGCGCCGGGCAGACCGCAGGACTTGAGAGCAGAGTCCTGCAGGAGACGGTCATAGTGGTCTAGAAGACGCATCTCCTCCAGCTCCTCCTCCTCATCCCCAAAGTCGCCGCCTGTCCACTCCTCGGCCTCGACTGTCCCATCCGGAGCGTCGGGATCACCCAGATCCGGCTGCAGCACAGAGCCCGTCTAGGAGTACAGGTACTCCACCCCGATGAGTTCCCCTGCACACAAACACACACAGATACAGTGTGAAATGACAGACACTGCCAATCACCACCAACAAAAGTGCTCTAAATGATTCATGAAAACTTACCTGTGTACTCCCTGGGCGGAGTGTATGTTTTAACCAGCGTAACCCCGAGGAACTCCTGTGTAAGATGGCTGAAACTGTGCTGCAGCTGGGCACTAAAGCAACGCAGTGCCTGGCGCTGTCATCCCTCGACTGCCGCCCTGCCACGGTTCTCATTCCACCGCACCAGCCCCTCCAGCAGGTACACCTGGAAGTGAACATCACTGACAGATGTACCTAAACAGAGCAGGGCGACGACACGGTGAGAGAGAAAAACACACAGGGTGTAAGAAAAAAAAAACACAAAGCACATCAGTCATTGAATATGACTCACCTGGAATGAAGCGGCTCAGGTGCAGGTGGAATGTTTCCAGGGAAGTGGAACCTCTCGCGCACCGGTAGATGGGGAGCCTTAGCCCGCCTTTGGTGAGCTCCCCCGTCTGGGTGTAGAGATCCACTCCCGCAGGGTCCTGGATGCAGACAAGGTGCCGGCGCTGCGTGCTCCATATCTCCTCCATGTGGGCGCGGTCAATCAAAGGGACGCCCGTGCTGTCGGTGGCCGTCCAGAAGGCATCCAGCACCTCCAGGAGGAGCCGCTCCGTCTCGCCCACACCCCGAGTGCTGCGCTGACAGTGACGGACGAGCTCCTTGGCGGACAGCTTGATATGGGCGTCCCTCCCCTTCTCGGACTGCTTGCCCTCTCTCAGGCGGGCGACGTCCTCAGCGTCCCACTCGAAGATGGCGAATGGGAGCCGCGCCATGAAGAGGCCGTCGAGCTGGTGGCTGTCGGTAGTGACGCCTCTCGCGAAGTGCCGCATGAGGTGCCAGACGTCGAGACGGATCACCAGCTCGTGCCACTCGTGAAACAGGTGCGATGTGTGGCTCTGTCCCATGGTGACACAGCAGTCCCGGTCCACGTACAAGACCTTCGGAGGGGCCTTTCCGGCTTCGCGGCACCACCGCATAAGTCCGGCCGCCATGTGGGTGAGTCCGTCCCCTTCGGCTACAGTGAGGACGGACATGAGCACCTGCCCGTACTCATTGCCCACATTGGTAACCCAGGCGGCTGTCCCGGCAGCACCGCCCGCAAGCTTTTTGGTGACCTGTCACACATCAGTGCATAGCATTTAGACTCACTGCATGCCAACTCCAACAGCGGTTACGCTGAGGTAACAGGAAAAATAAATAAAACTTACTTTCCTGGTCAACGCCATTTTCAAAATGTCACCGAAAATCGAAGTAACCCTGGCCTTTGTCTCGTCCAGCCACGTTAAGGCTTCGCGGACATAGACGGAGATGAGCCAGGGCACGCTGGGCACCGGGTGCATGGTGGGTAGCGACACTGCCTGCGGTGCCGCGCCCAGCGCCCGCAGCTTGCTGAGCACGGAAAGGTAGGCCATCACCCGCAGCAAACACTCCCTGGTGTGCTGCTCCACCAAGTAGGCATGGAGGCGAGACGCACTGTTGCCCAAAGTGCGCTCCTTTAGCAGCCCTATAACCGCTCTGTCACAGGACAGCCTGGGAGGGAAAATCAGAGGTTAGCAGAAAAACAAGAAAAAAAAATCTCTTGCAGCACTGCACTGCTGTGTTAAAAGATCTGAATCAAACTTACTTGTATGTGAGAACAGCTGGGAATTACTCACGGTGTGCAATGTCCAGCTGTTCTAAAATGCCCTGTGACCAGCTGGCCACCTTCCTGTGACAGGAGTTGCATTGCAGGTACACCGTGCCCATGAAGTACCAGCCATTCCTGTCCAAGACCCTCCGGACGGTCTTGTACATTCCAGCACCCATAAGCTTGTCCCCGCAGGCAACAAAGGTGGTATGCCTACATCCTGTAGGGCACCCACAGGAAGAAGGGGTGCTGGAAGAAGGGGCTGGCTGTGGCGGGGGGCTGCGTATAGAGGGGCCGGGCGCCTGGTGGATACCACCACAGGCGGAGTTCACTGGTGAGGACAACCTGCCCGCTAGCTGTCCTCCTGAACAGTGCCCGGCCCACCCATTCATGCTGCTCCTCGGGCAGCGTCAGCCTCCAGGCACGTGGTAGCAGCTGAAACACACAGCAGTGATGAAAGGTTTAGAACTCAATGCAAATTCAAACCACACACGCACATGTACACGCTCACAAACATGTGCGCACATGTATGCACACATGCACGCCTGCACTCTTGCACGCACGCACACACAAAATCACATCATACCTGTGCGCCAGAGGCTGACAGCTCCACTGGAGGCCTAACCGGATCCACGGCCGGGGCAAGAGGGGAGGTGACCCGTTCCGGTGGCTGCTCAGCAACGGTGGTGAGGGAGAGAGAGGCGCTGGGGGGGACTGTGGCTGGTGGGGCGCCCCTGTACCAATCTAAAAAAAAAAAAAAAGCAAATTAAAATTTTTCCATTACACGTCACGCACATATAGACACACTGGACAGTCTGATATTCATAGTAATGTGCACTTACCCTGAAAACTTTGAGAGTCAACCTCCATGGCAGCAGAGAGCAGGTCCGCATCTGAGGGCTCTGCAGGGCCCGTGGCTGTGACAACAACATAAAACATAAAACACACACACACTGATGATGCATACTGAAGTATTTTTTTATAAGCAGATCAGTAGTCAGTACACTGACATTGCGGTTACCTGGAGGTGGAAGTGTTTGTGCTGGCTGGGCTTCAGCAGTGTTCTTCTCTGCATCGTGAGCCAGTACATACTTCTTCAGGTCGTCCATCCTGGATCCTGCTCCCACCGTTGTGTCCCTGACCCACTGCACACAGCTGCAAAGAACAACACGCATAGTTATTACATGCACACACACATGCACGCACACAACGCGTGTGCACAAACTGTACTTACATTTGGCTCTCACGGTCCTTGGATTCATACAGAGACTTGAACGTCCTGTGGCCATGCTGACCAAACCCCACCAGCTTGGCATCCAGGCCCCTTGAGGTCTGGCTACCCTCACGCATCCTACGCCTGGCGATGGCTGTCACCACTGGTGGAAACAGCCTGGCGTAGGAGGTGAAGGCGTCTTTGTTCTTCACGAGGGACATCTGGGTCACGTCCCCGCTCTCTCTCTTCCGCTCGTGGGACGCTACGATGCTGCAAGCGTACCCCACATCATTGCTGAGCAGCCACTGAAATGTCTGCCCCTGGTACTTGCCGAACTGGAGCTGGCTTTCGGCTAGCACTGCTTGCCGGTTGTTGGGGTCACCTCCCCTCTCCACGACACGGGCCCTCGCCTCTGCCTGCACCCTGTCGGCCCTCTTGATTTGCCAGGTGGCGGTGGCCTCCTGGCAATACTGCTGTACCACCACCGCTGCTGCCGCAGAGGGCCTGAGGGTCAGGTCAGAGGATGAGGGTTCAAACCTGAACTTGGGGACAAAGGCCATATTTCTACAAAACAGGAGAAAGAAGACAAAATATAGAAAGTATCTTAGTGGACAAACAGCAACCACAGCTGTGGTAATCACTGCTTGTTGAACTGAACTGCTAACATTTCAGTTCAGTGAAAGCCATCATTTACATAACTAAAGCATACACTCAACATTTCAGACAACAGTCTAGCAAAAACTTGTCCAAGCCTTATGATGTTCACCACATTGTTTGATTATCATTTAAATAACTTTACAGTGTTCGCCAAGACATTTTCCATGAGGTGGCAGTGGCTAATTCATTCATTTGCTGCTATAAAAACGAGATATGTTAACGAGAGCCGAGATTTAAACACATTTTAAACATACTCCCAATTAATATGCCAAAATAACAATCAAATAACAACACGTCAGAGGTTAACCATGTTGTCTGATTACAATTTAAATGAGTTTACAGTGTTCGCCAAGGCATTTCCCACGTCATGGCAGTGGCTAATTAATTTATTCCACAGCTATTACAACGTAATTTGCGGTCGAGATTTAAACAGATTTTAAACATACTTACACTTACTATTTCGAAACAACAATCTAGGAACAACATGTCAGAGGTCTTACAATGTTAACCATGTTGTTTGATAATCACGTAGAGGCATTTTAAATTTTGACGGATCAATTTCCACGCAGTGGTCATGACAAGTTCAATCAATGAAGGCCTATGGCTGTAGCATGCTAATTCGCGATTTAAACTGAATGACCATAGCCTTCATATGCTAAGCTGAACTGTTTAAAGTGAATAATGTTTAAGCTTACCTTTACGCTACGCTAAACTGTTTAAAGTGAATAATGTTTAAGCTTACGTTTGCGCTAAGCTAAACTGTTTAAAGTGAATAATGTTTAAGCTTACCTTTACGCTAAGCTAAACTGTTTAAAGTGAATAATGTTTAAGCTTACCTTTGCGCTAAGCTTAACTGTTTAAAGTGAATAATTTTTAAGCTTACCTTTGCGCTAAGCTTAACTGTTTAAAGTAAATAATGTTTAAGCTTACCTTTACGCTAAGCTAAACTGTTGAAAGTCAATAATGTTTGAGCTTACCTTTACCTTTTTCCACGAAAAGTTGGTCGGGAAGCTGATGCAGGTCAGCGAAGTCCACTGTCACTGTCAAGACTGACGAATCACAGCGCTATTTGTTCGTGGAACCGACCAATGAGACATTAACAGGTTAGAAAGCCATTGGCCAGTTCCACGAAAAAGCAACGAATCACAGCACTCCATTTCACCAAGACAGGACTTGTTCCTTGTTTGTGGAACCTAAACGGAACTCAGGATTAGAGCATGTGTGGAAGCACTGGCCGTTCCGTCTTTTCTCCAGAAACCCTAACTTATTATGTGCCTGCCGTCGAGCAAGCACGGCGGCACATATTACTATTCCTTCTGGGGGGGAGGCCCCAAGATTCTGAGCATTCATGGCAGGCTTCACAGTATCAATGATTTCCTGTTTATCCGTATCTCTCAAAAAAATTGTTTGTGAATTGCTTTCACCAAGATACTGTGAAACACCTCCCCCTTGTGGCGGGATTATGTCCTCTGCCAGTTTAGGCCCAACATTTACAAAGACTTTATTGAATTCTTGCACCACCTTATGTTTTTGCTGATTGTCTTTCCCTCCTCAATAAATTCGTCTGGTAAGTCAACAATTTTTGTTTTATTTCTTATAATTGAATTTAATATGTACCAGGTGCCCTTTATATTACTTTTATTATTTTCTAATACTTTATTAT